>PVIY010021067.1:0-42720 GCA_004026745.1 Myrmecophaga tridactyla
CCTTGATGTTAATTCTCAGCTCATTCTAGGGTTTTTTTCAGTCCCTTGATGCTGAATCTCAGCTCATTCCAGGATCTCTGTCCCACGTTGCCAGGAAGGTACACATCCCTGGGAGTCATGTCCCACGCAGAGAGGGGGAGGGTGGTGAGACTGCTCATCATGTTGGCTGGAGAGAGAGGCCACATCTGAGCAACAAAAGTCTCAGATAAATTTTATGAGAGGATGCTTTATTTCCCTTCATTTTGAAGAACGGTTTTGCTGAATAAAGACTTCTTCCTTGACAAGGATTTTCTTTCATAACTTCAAATATGCAATCCCACTGTATTTTGGTATCCATGGTTTTTAATGAGAAATCACCTATTGATATTACTAAAGACCCCACGTACATCATGAAACACTTCTCCCCTGAAAGTCTCAAGTTTCTCACTTTGTTTTTGGAGAAACTTTGATTATTATGTGTCCAGATTTGGATCTGAGTTAATTTATATTTGGTTCTTTTTTATAATATCTGTATCATTTATCTGTTTTGTCATATTGTTCGCATAATTTCATTCTTTAGATGTATTTTCCTTTAGTTCTACAAACATATCTAAAATAGCTAAATTAAAGCCTTTACATAGTAAATTCAACATCTGGGCTTCTTCTGGGAAAATTTCTATTGATTGATTTTTTATACCCCTGCTGATGGGTCATACTTTCTTGCTTCCTTGCATGTCCTTTTTTTTTTTTTTTTTTGCTTTAAACTGGGCATTTTAAATAAAATAATGTGGTCACTTTACAAATCAGATTACCCCCCTACTCAGGGTTTGTTGTTGTTGCTGCTTACTGTTGTTTTGCTTCTGTTCATTTGCTCAGTGATTTTCTTAACTAATTCTGTAAAGTCTATTTTTTGTAGTGTGCAGTCACTGATGTCTCTGCTCAGTTATCTTAGTGGTCAGCTAATGACTGGACATAAATTTCCTTAAATGCCTGGAGTCAGTAAGTTTCCAGTCTTTGCCCAAGGGTTCTGTGCCTGTTGAGGCACATCTCCAACACTCAGCCTAGCAGTTTACAACTCTGACTCAGCCTTTTCTTCCTACTTATGGAGAAGCTTAAATTCAGGCAGAAGTGAGAGTTTATGACTTTTTCAGGTCTTTCCTGAGCATGTGCAAGCCCAGAGGCATGTACACAGCTCTATTAATGTGAAGCGCCTTTTAGTTTCTCAAGAATATTTCAGAGCTTTTCAAAGGCCCCTAAGAACACCTTAAACCCAAGCTTTTCCTTTCAAGTTTTTAGTCACCTTACTGTGTACCCCAAATGTATTGCCATTGATATTTTTCCTGGGACAAAGGCTGCTCACACTAGGCAAGCTCTAAGTTAGGTCAAATAGAACAAGATATTAGTGGGATTTTCCAGGAAACCAACAAACAGTTCAAATAATGAAAGCTGGCAAGAGGGTTCTGGAGGCACTCCAACCCTTTTACACCCCCTCCAGTGCCTCCTGGTCTGCTGGTTTCCACAATGATTGTGCTTCTATCGATTTTCAAGGCTATCACCAAGATAGGGACAGGGAGAAATGAATAAGATAACTTAAAACACCACAAAGATAACTATTCTTACTCAGCCGTTTTTCTTGAATAAATGTTCCTCAAATTGTTGCAAGCCTTTGGTTAATTTCCAGAGTTCTGAAGGTGGTAATCTTGGCAATTTCTTTTCCAGTTTTCTCATTGCCTTTATAGAGGAGAATATTTTCAGAGTCTTACGCACCATTTCTGCTGCTGATATAACTCTCTGTTTTCTTTTTTTATTGATATTCAAGATGACTGGCACTCTGTGATATAATGTTTTAACTTTAAGAAACTTTTAAATAAATGTTTCATTATTTTCTTGTAGATAAAGTAAGAAAATAAAATTAATAATTTTAGTTGACTACCAAAAGGCTATGTCCTAGCAATAGAGCAAACTTGTGGCACAGCCACATACACAACAACATGCAGTCCAAGGTATTCTTGTCTACATGTTGGTGTTTTTGTTTTTTTTGCATGGGCAGGCTCTGGGAGCTGAACCCTCCATGTTTTTTTAAAGAGAAATCACCTGTTGATCTTACTGAAGGCCCCACATACATCATGACTCACTTCTCTCCTGATAGTTTCAAGTTTCTCTCTTTGATTTTGGAGAAACTCTGAACATTATGTGTCCAGGTTTGGATCTCTTTGACTTAATGTATATTTGGTTCTCAGAGGCATTAATTTTTAATTAATTCAAAGGGTATTGGTTCTGGAGGAGCCCCAATTCTGTTACACCCCCTCCATGAGGGTGTTCATTTTTTAAAACTTTTAAAATTCATATTTTAAAACTTTAACTCATGTGTGAGACTAAAGCAAAAAATGGTAATTTGGTACAGTACAAAATTTATATTTTGATTAGTGCATCTCCTAATGCAACTGAATACTATAAGTATATGGAATCTTGAGTAGGGCATGAGATTTTGTAGGTTTGTCCAGATTGATGCCCCAATAAATCCCAGTGATTTGAACAGTGAATGAAAAAATATTTGCAAAGTCCCCTTGGGGGGATGGTGAGAAAGAGGGGAAAATAAATAAATTAAGGTATTGGTTGATCACATAATATATGCAATCTACTCTGTTAGATACTGTACACACAAAGATTTCTGGAGAAATTACAGCCTTTATCCTCATTTGGAACACCTTGCACAGAAAGAAACAAAAACAAATTGTAAGGTGGGCCATGGTGTCTCAGTGGCAGAGTTCTCGCCTGCCATGCCGGTGACCCGGGTTCTATTCCCAGTGCTTGCCCATGCAAAAAAAAAAAAGAAAAGAAAAAAACACAAAAACAAGTTGTATACACTATGACAAATGTTATATTACATATACGCACAAAGTGGAAGGACAGAATGATTAGTTGTATTTGAAAAGAAAAGCTTGAAAGGTAAAGTCACTTAAACTGATACACAAGAGTTTGAGGAGCATTCTAGGACAGGAAATAATTTGGAATTTATTGAGCATTTACTATGTTTTTTGGTGCTTGATTAAAGAAAAATAATAATGTGGTAGATAATTCTTAGCTATGAATATCACAGTCTGAGACATTCTCCCACAGTGAAAAAGAACTCTCCAATCTTTAGGTGAAAATTAGATAAAGGATCTTAATTATTAAGTTGGCAAAAGCAGTTCTGCAGATGACTTTTCAGTTTCGCATTGGTGAAAGGAAAAGCTTCAATTCATGCTATAACAAATTCTATGGAAATACACTTGAATATTTTTCATTGAATTGGAGATGGGCACAAAAGATTAGAGTTATATCCAATTAGTCATAAAATCATATTACAAGAACAGCATAGTCATCCGACTTCTAATTAAAAATGTGAAAGAAGTTCTACATCTATAATATGGTGGATTCCTCTGAACTTCTTATTACAAGCATTTCTTCATCGAATTGTTATAGCAACTCTGAGCACTGAATAAGATTTATAATGTCACAGATTGGGTGATAAATAATAGTGAAAGCTAAAAATAATAAATAACTATTGGTAACATCTGGACTCTTTGAAAAACATCATTTTAAGAGGGCATTTCAGAGTCCTACAAAGAATTTTGCAAAAGAAAACAAAAATGCTAAATTTAAATTAGATGGGAGCAAGTATACTAAGAATAAACAGGGAGAAATATATAGATCTAATTTAGAAGCAATTGACACAAAATTATTCCTAATGCAGGCTTTTTCCAGATTAGCATCTGTATTAATATGGTAGAATGACGTCTCTATTATTATATTTATTGTCAAAGAGAGCAAACGTCACCTAATCTGAGCCTAAACTGAGCCATAGTTTATTCACTTTCCAACTGAGGGGCCTCCTTACTATTGAAATCAGTGTATGTTAAACTCAATGTGAAAAACATAGTGATTATATATGTATATGGTCTATTCATGACTTTTTGCATCAATGGAGAGTGAGTAAATCATAAAAAAAATTGTTAGTGGGTGGCTTTGTAAAGATATTAGGCTTCATAATCTTTCTAAAACTATACCAATACATTTTTTTCTTGGTTCCTGGCTCTTCCCTAACATGGTACCAGGGAATGATGACATCTAATAATACCTATACATACTTCCATCAGGACTCTCATAGAAGCAGCTCACATGAAGGAATTCATGTAAAACCAAGAAGGACAGTTTTAAAGGAGTTAGCACCAGAAAATGCACAGAAATATTTGCCAAGTGTCTACAATATACCATACACACATTTTATATATACCACTTTGCATGCACACTATTTTAACTCACATCAAATTTTCAATAGGGATGCTAGTATCTCCAGTTTAAAGGTGAGAAAACTGCTTGTTAAAATTCAGATCTGATGATCTGAAGAGTATATTAAGTTATCATGCTCCCATTAGGTAATTAACAACTCACCACTTGAAGCCTGTTAGAACAACAATCATTTAAATACCATTAAAATTCTCCTTACTTATCTCCTGCATATTTGCATTATATTACTCTTAGTTTTGGTAACAAGCCTAGTGTCACTAGAATTTAAAAATGGAATACTGCCAACTACCTAGCTTGCCAACAGCATGAAAATTTACGACTGGGCATTGGCGTTGCTCTTTTGTATATTAGATCATGATAGATATTTATTCTGCTTCACTCATTTACCAATATTTAAAGACTTTTTTCTTCATTGTTGTAGATTTCATATTAATTTTTATTTCCATTACCAAAGATTTATAATTGAACTGGGAAACACACCTTGGAAATGTGTCTGCCCATTAAATGTATCTGCAATTTCCTTCCTACAAGTATATTTTGTGCCTTTTCCACTGTATGTGTGTGTGTATGTCTGCATCAGTAATTATGTCACATGACTTCTTTAATACATACCCTTCCCCATTTTGATCATTTGTTTAAATTATTAATGATTGTGATTCTGGCCATGACAGATTAACGGTATTATGCTAGCAAAACAAAAAGAAATTTTAAAACTATGAAACAGGACAAAATATATAAAGCAACTATTTTCAGACATTCAATCATGGGATTCTCAGGACAGTGATACTTCAGAGAAGAGAAAGACACACATGAGCCCCACCACCATCTCCCTTTTACCTTGGGCTACTTAAGGAATACTGTCATATGCTGTTATTGGCCAAGAGCTGAGCTGCATAAGCATGTAACAAGAATCTGGGAAGCTAATCAGAGACTTACTACTGCAAAGCTGTACAGAAATTCTGTAAGTCCCACAGCACCGGCATATGTTCGAATTCCAGCTAGAGTGCAGCGGCCTCTCTGAAGATCCTAGGCATTCAGTTGACCCCAGAAAGATGCTTCCTTAGGATCACGCCCTAAAAGCTGTTTCCCTCAAAGTGTGGTTCGCAGACCACTGGAGGTCACTTAGGCTTTCCCAGGGAGTCTACAAAGTCAAAAGTATTGCTGTGTTCACAATGATAATAAAATGTAATTGCCTTTTTCTCTGTGTTGACATATGCACAGAGGGTGCAGAACAAAAGGTGGTTAACATTTCTCACAAATTAACTACAATCACAGTACCAAACCCTACGAGTAGTCATTGTATTCTTGCCTGCCATGCACTCATAATAAAAAAATAATAATTACTGTTGTATATTTTTCAGTAAGACTTTAAATGTTCTTGAAGAAGTAGGAACATTTGTTAATATATTAAATACGGCTCTTCGCACAGATGCGTTTTTAATATTCTTTGTATATGGCTAAAGCATGTCTGCTGCATACTAAAATACAATGGTTGTCTGAGAAGCAGTACTTGTACAATACTCTGAGTTACAATTTTTTAACTACTTTTTTAGGTTTTTGCTTTTTATAGGACACCATTTTTCTTGAAAGAATGATTTACAGAAAAAGATGGTTATTCAGATTTGGGTATTGTGATAATTAGATTCAGTTGTCAACTTGGCCAGGTGAAGGCACCTAGTCTTGTTGCTGTGGAAATAAGCCAATGGTACATGAACTTCATCTGTTGCTAATTACATCTGCAGTCGGCTAGGAGGCTGCCTGCTGCAAGGAATGATGACTTAATTAGCTGGTGCTTAAATGAGAGAGCGCAATGTCGCACTGCCCAAGCAGCGCAGCATACCTCATCTCAGCACTCGCAGCTCAGTCCAGGCCTTTGGAGATGCAGAAAGAAATTACCCCAGGGAAAGATGTTGGAACCCAGAGGCCTGGAGAGAAGGCCAGCAGAGACCATCCTGTGGAAAGAGCCTCAGTGGAAAGTTAGCTGCCTTTCTTTTGAAGAACTAACAAAATAAATACCCTTTTATTAAAAGCCAATCCATCTCTGGTGTGTTGCATTCAGCAGCTAGCAAACTAGAACAGGTATTTTATAGACATTTTCTCAAAAATTAATAAAATAGAACTGTCTCTTCTAGACAAAGAACTGACACCAAGGATAAAATTTAAGCTTTCAAATAAAAATTATAATTTTGGAAAATTTGTATGTCTCCATGAGCATGGCAACTTCCCAATACTTCACAACTTAACAACTTTTATGATGACATTGGTGAATGGCAATTTCTACTATTGTATGATAAAATGTCAACATTTGAAAAATCTTCGTAGCTCACGAACCACTATTTTCCAAATGGCCAAAACATATTACAAAACCCATTCAAACTGCAAAACAGACCAATAGATTTTAATTTATCAAAAACCAAAAGGTTATTAATTCAGTTCTGGATTGCACTTATAACTAACTTCTGAGAAACTACTGCTTCTCAAGTTCAGGTTAGATCAAAGAAGAATATTGGCAATCATCTGAAAAAGCTATTAAAATTCTCATCTTTTTCCAAACTATAAATCGTTATTGGGGCTGGATTTTCTTCACATACACAATCAAATTAACCTACTGAATGCAAAATCAGATACAAGAATATAGCTGTCTTTCATTAAAACATATTAAAGAAATTTGGAAACAAAGAAAAAAGAAAAAGAATAACACTTTTCTCACTAAATTTTTGTTTTGGAAAACACTTATTTTTTATTAGTCCATGTTATTTATCTTAAAATGCAATGCATGTATTACCAGTTTTTAAATAAAGTAGTAAAAAGTGCTTCAAAATTTCTGTTTTAATTTATAATAAGTTAAATATCGATAGAATTAACCCACATAAACAAAAGCTCTTTGGGGTTACTTAATAATTTTTAACAATGTAAGTCCTGAAACTAAGAAGTTTGAGAAATTCTGCCCTAGAGGTAAGGGCTATAAGCAAAAACTAATGATAAAACCAGAACATGTCTTCCCTAATGAAGAATAAAACCAAGCTTTTGGAGAGCAAAACAATATACTAGAAATTCTAACTGCTTGACAAAACTCAATAACTTTCAAAGGAAGGGAACATAATAGACACCTACACACATTTCCATGCACAATGACCAGCATGTGCTAAAAATAAAAAAGTAGACATTCCAGGAAGCAGAAAACTATAACCAATAATCAAGAAACACAGCATCCATAGACAAAGAACCCTAGATGATGATCCAGATGTTGGAATTAGCAGACAAGGACATAAAGATTTCTAAACATATTAAAGGACTAAGACAAAATAGACCTAATCAGTGAACAGAAGGGAAATTCAGTAATGGAAACTAATAAAGGACCAAATGAAACTCTGTAGTGCAAAAATGCAACATCCTAAATTTAAAAAGAATGAAAGTCCTTAATAGCAGATTGGAAATGGCAGAAGAAAGGTTAAATGAATTAGAAGGCAGATAAATAGAAGTCATCCTACCAGGAGAATAGAAAGAGTAAAAACCAAGTTTAATAAAAATAATAGTGTATAGTTGCAGTGAAGCATGAACAAAACAAAGTGGTTTAACTATCTGGCATTAGAATCCCAAAAGAAAGGAGAGCGAATGGAGCAGAAAAAAATGTTGAAGTTATAATGGCCAAAAATTTTCCAAATTTGGTGAAATAAACAACACTCCGTAGATACTATAAGTTAAAAATTAGGTCATAGTCAAACTGCTGAAAACCAAAGGGAGAAAATGGAACAAATCATAATAGCAGCCAGAGTAGGGGTGGAGGTAGGGAGAGAAGATACATTACAAACAGGGGAGCAGTGACAAGAATAGCATGTAAGTTCTCACCAGAATAATAAAATGGAAGCCAAGATAAAATAAATGACATCTCTTAAAGTGGTAAAAGAAAAAAAGACACTGTAAGCATTAAATTTATATCCAATGAAAATATCCTTCAAAAGTTAAGGTTAAAGAAAATATTTTATGGTTAATAAATGAAAGCTGATAGAATTTGTCACCTACACTAGGAGCAATGCTAAACACAGGTCTTCAGGTTGAAGGAGAGAGACACCAATGGGAAAACTCAGATCTAAAGGGAAGAAGAGAGCACCAAAAACTGTATATAAATTAAAACACAGTATCTTTTTCTTTTCTTAAATCCTTTAAAATACAACTAACTGTTTAAAGTAAAATACTAACATTTTACTGTGGGATTCATTACTATGTAGAAGTAAGTTGTATTAAACCAGTTCATAAAAGATGTGGTTGGGGTAAATATTTTCATACTATTCTAATACTTTTACATTTTAGACAAAGAGGTATAATATTAACTCTAAAGAGATGGTGATAAAATAAGGGTGCATATTATAATCCTTACGGAAACTACTAAAAACGTAATGCTAATAGGTATTGGCTATATATTAAAATACAATAGAGAATTAAATTAAAATCCATAAAAGAATTTATTAACAAAAAATAAGGCAGGAAGGAGAAAAAATGGAACAGAAGTGGCATAAAAATAAAACAAATACAAGTATGCAAACAAATAGAACAATATTAAATTAAATGTAAATAGACTAAACACACTCATTAAAATACAGAGATAGGTAGACTGGATAAAAAATTCAAGAATAAACTATTTGCTGTATAAAAACTTGCACTTTGAATACAAAGACACAGATGGAGAGTAAAAATATGTAAAAAGAACTATGAGATATTAAGAAAGCTGGTAAATATATATTAACATGAGAAAAAATAAATGTAAAGACAAAATGTATTTTCAGTATTAAAAAGAGACAGATCATAATGATAAAAGAATAAATCTAACATAATCCTAATGTGTATGCAACACATAACAAAGCTTCAAAATACATGAAGAAAGCTATGACCAAAATAAAGAATGATAAAGTCAAATTCAGTTTCAGATTTTAATAGTCCTTGTCAAACATTTGCCAGAAGATACAAAAAAGAATCAAGAGGATTAGAAGTCTCGGTAGCTATGAAAGTCAGCACTACCCCATACAGGAACTGCTTTAAAAAGTTGAAAAAGGGATCAGACTTCGACTAGAGATATGAATGAAGCTGATCCAGATAGGACTGCAGTAGATCAGAATAAAGGGTAAAGAATGATATTGTCCATATTTTAAAACCTCAACTTCTGTGTGAGACCACAGGAAGAGATGTTTCATGGTGCAAAATTTATATTTAGGGTAGTGCATTACCTAACTTAACTTATATGGTCAGTTTAATTGAACACAATAATTACATGGAATCTCGAATAGAGCATGAGATCTTGTTGGTTTGTCCAGGTTAGTGCGATGAACAGATATATCCCAGAGTAATTTGGGCAGTGGATAAAGGAATATTTGCAAAGTCCCCTTGGGGGTCTGGGGAGAAAGGAAGAAATATTCAATTTCCCCATTTGGAGAATTTCTGATATTCTACAAGTAGTGAGGACAACAAAATCTATAGGCTGAGCCCTCAACCTTGGGGTTCGCCCCTATGAAACTTATTCTTGCAAAGGATAGCATAATTATGCCTAAGAGTCACTCCCAGAGGACGTCTTTTGTTGCTCAGATGTGGCCTCTCTCTCTAAGCCAACTCAGTAGGTGAACTCACTGCCCTCCCTCCTACATGGGATATGACTCCCAGGGGTGTAAACCTCCCTGGCAATGTGGGACAGGACTCCTGGGATTCACTGGGAGCTGGCATCAGGGGATTGAGAAAGTCTTCTTGACCAAAAGGAGGAAGAGAGAAATGAGACAAAATAAAGTTTCAGTGGCTAAGAGATTTCATACAGAGTTGAGAGGTTATCATGGATATTATTCTTATGCATTATATAGATATCCCTTTTTAGTTTATGATGTATTGGAGTAGCTGGAGGGAAGTACCTGAAACTGCTGAGCTATATTCCAGCAGCCTTGATTCTTGAAGATGATTCTACAGCAATATAGCTATTAAATGTGACTGTGTGATTGTGAAAATCTTGTATTTGATGCTCCTTTTATGCAGGGTATGGACAGGTGAGTGAAAAAAATATGGCTAAAATGTAAATAAGTAATAGGGAAGATAAGAGGTAAAAAATTTTGAGTAAATTGAAATACTAGCGGTCAATGAGAGGAAGGAATAAAGGATGTGGGATGTATGAGTTTTTTCTTTTTTCAATTTCTTTTTTTGGAGTGATGCAAATGTTCTAAAAATAATCATGGTAATAAATACACAATTATGTGATGATATCATAAGCCTGTGATTGTACACTGTTCTAGTTTGCTAGCTGCCAGAATGCAGTATACCAGAGACAGAATGACTTTTGAAAAGGGGAATTTAGTAAGTTGCTAGTTTACAGTTCTAAGGCTGAGAAAATGTCCCAATTAAAGCAAGTCTATGGAAATGTCCAGTCAAAGCCATCCATCCAGGGAAAGATACCTTGGTTCAAGAAGGCCAGTGAAGTTCGGGGTTTCTTCTCAAGTGAGAAGGCACATGGTGAACAAAGTCATGGTTTCTCACTCAGCTGGAAAGGCACATGGTGAGCACGGCATCATCTGCTAGCTTTCTCTCCTGGCTTCCTGTTTCATGAAGCTCCCCAGGAGGCATTTTCCTTCTTTCTCTCCAAAGGTCGCTGGCTAGTGGACTCTGCTTCATAGGTGCTGCGGCATTCTCTGCTCTCTCTGAATCTCCTTCATTCTCCAAAACGTTTCCTCTTTTATAGGACTCCAGAAACTTATCAAGACCCACCCAAATGGGTGGAGACATGTCATCACCTAATCCAGTTTAACAACCACTCTTGATTAAATCACATCTCCAGGGAGATGATCTGATTACAGTTTCAAACATACAGTATTGAATAGGGATTATTCTACCTTTAAGAAATGGGATTTGGATTAAAACATGGCTTTTCTAGGGTACATACATCTTTTCAAACCAGCACATACTCCATTTATGGACTATATGTGTGTGAAGATTTGTCAATAAAAATATTTTTAAAAAAAGAAGATTAGAAGATTCATAAGCACATTACCAACCAAATTTACCTAATTAACATTTATAGAACGCTAAAACAAATAACTGTAGAGTACGCATTCTTTACAATGAACATGGAATATTCACAAAGTCTATATCTTGTACTATAAAGCAGAAATCAATAAATTTTAAAAAAATAGAAAATATATAGAAATATTATCTGACCACAACATAATTAATTAGAAAAGAATAACAAAATATCCAGAAAATTTTTAAAACCACAATACTTAATAGAAAAATTATTATAAAAGAAGTCACAAAGGAAATTAGATTTACCTAATCCAAATCTACTGAATGATGTTGATAATACAACACATTAAATTTCTGATATACACCTTGAGAAGTACTTAGAAGAAAATTTAAAGTCTTAATGTATGTATATTAGGAAACACAAAAGACTAAAAAATTTGTATTTTTCATATTATTGAGAAACAAATGAATCCATTATGAAGTGAGGAAAAGAACAAATACATCCCAAAGTAAGTAGATAACTGAAAAAATTAATGTCAATGAAATAGTAAATAAATAATGAAGGAAAGAAGACAACCAAAAGGTGTTCCTTTGAAAACATTAATAAAACCAAACTACCCTTAGTAAGGCTAAAAAAAACAAGAGAAAACACAAATAATGAAATAATAACTGAAGAACTCATAACAGTACATTACAGATATACAGTCATTAAGGATATTAAAGGACAATTATGAAAAATATTCTGCCAATACTTAGAAAGGGACAAATTCTTAGAAAAGTTCAACTACAAAAATTGACACAAGAATAAACAAAAACTTGAGTAACTATATCTATTAAAAATATTAAAGTTATAATGAAAAAAGTATTGAAAAGAAACACTAATTCTAACAAATTTCACTGTTTCTATTTAACTTGAGATGTTGGTCTATCAATTGTTTAAGGAAAAAAATAATCTTAAACTTTCAGAAAATAAACCAAGCATGAAAGACTTTTTCAATTCAATACCGTGTAACAATAGACATAAATGCAAAAGTTAGATTATAGTATTTCACAAAGATACCAAAAGAAAATATCTTAATGAAATTTGGTAGATACAGATTTCTTATGGTTGATTTTTTTTAAAAGCTGAGCTATTTAAAAACATTATAAATCTGACCTCATGCAAATTAAAAGTACTGCTCATCAAAGGACAGCATTAAGAAAGTGAAAAAGAAAGCTTCACACATGGAGAAACTATTTCAATACATATATCTGATGGAATATGCACAGAAAGTCTACAAATCAACAATAAAAACACAAACAACCCTATTTTTAAAATGGGAAAAAATTTTGAGCAGATATAATCACTTCCACAGTAAAAGCAAAAGGGCCTCGACACTAAGTGTTGATAGGACGTGGAGCCCCTGGAGTCTCATCTCATTGCCAGTGAGAATGCAAAATGATACCACCTCTTTGGAAAACTGGCAATTTCTTATAGAAGTATATGTACCTAATGCACCAGCATTTCTACTCCTGGGTATTTATCCCATGCTACCTAAAATTGCAAACTTCTCAAAGATTCATCAACAAGATTATGGTAAATTATTAAATATCCCCAGAACTCAGCAATATGAATGATTCTCAAATTCATTTGACACAAAAGAGTATTTGACACTATACAATTTTATTTACATAAAGTTTTAGAGCAATCAAATTTAATCAATTGTGATAGCTGTCAGAATAGTGATTTCCATGGGGAACTGGGAAATATTTGAAGTTGATGAAAATTCTCTACACTGACCAGAATGTTTGTAATATGAATGCATGCATTTGTCCCCTGCTACATATTGTACACTTGAAGTTGTCATGTACAGAGATTTTTAAACATGTATTCATTTTACTTCAATACACAAAAATCTTCCAATGAGACGTTTCCTTTAACTGACCTACCTATTTCTAAATAGACAACAGGTCATTATGGGTCCCTAGTTCAATTCCCAGCTCTGCTAGAACCTAAAATTATGCCCTTATGTAGTTTCTATACAATTGAAGCACATAACTTTGTAGTATAACTTTCAAACCTAAATTTTATGTTTATAAATTTTATTCACAAGTTACATAACTTAGGTTAAACAATAGTTACAAGAGTACCTGAATCAACCATGTGGTGTATTTTAAATATCCATAGAACTTCATAAAATAATTTGTAAGAGGGTCAATAATGAATTCTAATTGTGGCAGATGATGTATTTTCAGTTGCCTTTTACAAAGCACCAAGATGAGGATTGAAAGAGGGAAAAGGAAGGGTAAAGAGACATTTCCATCAAGAGTGACAAGGCTAAAGCCAGACAATGGAGATGGCGTTATAAGATTCTCCAGGGTTACATTCTTCCACAGAATCTATGAACTACTACCAAAAATTAGCACAGCCATCTTCCTCAAAGCTCCAGAAAATAGTTAAAGGATTGCAGTACCTGGCGGGGGCGGGGGGGGTGTCAAATCAAGAAAACTCAGCTTGGAAAGTGGAAACGGGTAGGTGAAGCTCGTGACATGCGTGCTTGTCCTTCCCCCTGACTCCCCAGTGATGTGCGGAGCCAGACCGCGCTCTCACTGTGAGTCTCTGGTCTTATTCTGGAGGGAGCAGTTGCCCCTATACATGTCCCTGTAACTCAGTGTCAACCTATCAGCTAGAAGCATGAAAGAATGAAAGAGGAAATTTGTCTCCAGCTCACCCTCCAAGAACTTATCCTTCAGAAAGAAACACCTTGCACACAGCTAAAGCATGTTAAGAAATAATTAAGTTACAGCAGCCTGGGGCAAGAATGACTTGCATTGTTCATAGACTATGACCCAGAACGGGGTGAAAGTCTATTTCATCAGGAGTAAAGGGAACATTAGAATTCCTGTAAATGGGGGAATCCCTATAGTCACTAACAAGCACAAGCCCAGTAGAAAAAGCAGGTTTTACTAAGGTTCATATAAGACTGAGAAGGCCATGAACTTCAAAATTGGCCTAATATTCCTAATAGGCGGTCTAAACTCTGAAGGATAACACCAGCCAAAGCTGAGTTCATTTGCAAGGACTGTGAAAGATGCTTTTTACATTGGTTCGTCTGTTTCTGTTAGTCCTTGGCACTCACATTGCTAATTGGATACAAATTTAAAGCACATAAAAGGCAGGAAATAAATCCCAGAGTTAACACTTAAAAACATTTAAACGAACAGTGTGCAAAAAAAGATTACAAGACAAATAAACAGGAATTGATGGCCATACCGGAAAAAGTCTTGAACCATGATTACCATTGACTTAGGTTGTTACATTTTAGCCCCATGGTAACCACAACAAAAATATATGAAATATATATATAGTAAATATATATATAATATTGATATAACTGTATATATATATACACACACATACACACATACACATAAAGAAATAAGAAGAGACTCATAATTCTGTAATACAAATAAAATCAGATAGGGAAGTGGGCATTAATGGAATAATTGAGGGACAAAAATGGCATAAGATTTACGAAGATAAAGTAGCAAAATGGGAAAAGAAAGTCCTGTATTACCAGTAGTGACTTTTAATATAGGTGGATTCAACTCTCTAGTCAAGATGCAGAGATATTAGAAAATACTGAAATCATACAACATATCTTCACTGACCACAATGGAATGAAGCTAGAAATCAATAATAGAAGGAGAACTGGAAAAGTCACAAATATAATGAAATTAATCAATGCACTCAAAAAAGTAATAGATCAAGAAAAAAATCACAAGGGAAATTAGGATCTACTTTGAGACAAATTAAAATAAAAACAGAAGATATGAAAGTGCTGGGTTGCAGCAAAGCCAGTGCTAGAATGGAAATTTATAGCTATAAATTATTATATTAAAAAGAAGAAAGATCTTTTTCTTTCTTAGGTCATCACAGACCTAACATCACAACTGGAGGATATAGGATAAGAACTGCAAATTAAACTCAAAGCAAGCAGAAGGAAGGATATAACAAAGATTAGAAGAGATTGATGAAATTAAAAACAAAGAGTAGAGAAAATCATCAAAAGCAAAAGTTGTTTCTTTAAAAAGATCAGTAAAATCAACAAAACATTAGGTAGACAAAGAAAAAAGAGGGAGGATACAAATTACTAAAATGAGAAATGAATGGGAGAACATTACTAGTGATTCCACAAATACTATAAGTATACTATGAACCTCTTGTACCCCAACTAATTAGATAATCTAAATGAAATGGACAAATTCCTAGAATACAAAAACTACCTACATTGACTCAAGAAGAAATAAAAAATCTTAACAGAAGAATAACAGATAAAGAAATTAATTCAGTCACAAAACCTCCCAACAAATAAAGCCCAGAACCAGATGGCTTCACAGGTGGATTCTACTGACCATTCCAAAAAGAACTAATACCAATCCTCAAATTCTTCCAAAACACTAAAGAAAAGGGGAACACTCCCTAACTCATTCTATGAGCCCAATATCACCCTAACACCAAAACAAGATAAAGATGCTACAAGAAAATTACAGACCAATTTCTCTTAGGAATATAGATGCAAAAATCCACAAAAAAATACTTGCAAAGCAAATCAAACAGCGCATTAAAAGAATTATACACCATGATTAAATGGGTTTTATCCTAAGAATGTAAGGGTAGTTCAATGTAAAAAAATCAATTAATGCAATATACCATATTAACAGAACAAAGGGGCAAATTGCATGATCATCTCCATTGAGGCAGAAAAGTCATCTGACAAAATCTAGCACCCTTTCCTGATAAAACACTTTTTAGGAATAAGTTTAACGACAGATATAAAGGGGTTATACACAGATAACTACAAAACATTGCTAAAAGAAATCAAAAAAGACCCAAATAAATGGAAGGACATTCCATGCTCATTGCCTGAGACTAAATATCATAAAGATATCAATTCTACCCAAATTAATTTACAGATACAACACAGTCTCAATCAAAATTTTAGCAGCCTTCATCACAGAAATGGAAAAGTCAACTATCAAATTTATTTGGAAAGGTAAAGGGTTTCAATAGCCCAAGTCATCTTGAAAAAGAACTAAGTTGGAGGACACATATTTCCTGTCTTAAAACATGTGTGGTAGTTAGATTCAGTTGTCAACTTGGCCAGGTGAAGGCACCTAGTTCTGTTGCTGTGGACATGAGCCAATGGTACGTGAACCTCACCTGTTGCTGATTACATCTGCAGTCAGCTAGGAGGTGGGCCTGCTGCAATGAACGACGTTTGTCTTAATTGGCTGCTGCTTATATGAGAGAACACAAGGTAGCACAGCCTAAGCAGCTCGGCATTCCTCATCTCAGCACTTGTAGCTCAGCCCAGGCCTTTGGAGGTGCAGAAAGGATGGGGAAAGTTGTTGGAACCCAGGGTCCTGGAGAGAAGGCCGGCAGAGACCATCCTGTGCCTTCCACGTAAGAAAGAACCTCAGTGGAAAGTTAGCTGCCTTTCCTCTGAAGAACTAATAAAATAAATCCCCTTTTATTGAAAGCCAATCCATCTCTGGTGTGTTGCATTCTGGCAGCTAGCAAACTAGAACAATATGTTACAAAGTTACAGTGGTCAGGATGGTGTGATGGTGGCTCATGGCAGAATTCTCACCTGCCATGCCGGAGACTCAGGTTTGATTCCCAGTGCCTGCCCATGAGGGAAAAAAAAGTATCAAAAGCTACAGTGGTCAAAACAGCACGGTATTGGCACAAGGACAGATATATTGACAAAAGGAATTGAATTGAGAATTCAGAAATAGACCCTCACATCTATGGCCAATTGATTTTTTCAAGGCAGTAGCCTCTTCAACAAATTGTGCTATGAGAATTGTATATCCATATGCAAAAGAATGAAGGGTAACCCGTACCACACACCATATACAATTACTAACTCAAAATGAATCAAAGGAGGGATATGAGGGTAGTTCAGTGGTAGAATTCTCACCTGCCATGTGGGAGACCTGTGTTCAATTCCCAGCCCATGCACTTCCCAAACAAACAAAGAAACCAACAAAAACAAACAAAAATTCAACAAATTTTTTGCAATAATGGGATAATCACATGGAAAAAGAATGAAATGTGACCCCGACATACAGCATACCAAAAAAAAAAAGGATCAAAGAACTAAATATTAAGAATCAGCGCTATAAAACTCCTAGAAGAAAATGCAGGGAAGCATCTTCAAGTCATCAGGACCTGGTGTTAGGCAATAGCTTCTCAGACTTTATCCAAAGAATAAAAAAATAAAAGAAAAAATAGATATGTGGGGTATTATCAAAATTTAAAACTTCTGCACATCAGAAGACTTTGTCAAGAAAGTTAAAACACAATCGACTCAATGGGAGAAATATTTGGAAACCATATATCTGATAAGGGTTTAATATCTAGAATATAAAAAGAAATCCTACAACTCAACAATAAAAGACAAGGGACCCAATTTAAAAATGTGCAAAAACTTGAATAGACCTTTCTCAAAGAGGATATACAAATGGCTAGAAAGCACATAAAAGATGCTCAATATCACTAGCTGATAGGGAAATGTAAATCAAAACCACAATGAGATACCATTTCACACCCACTAGAATGGCTATTAATAAAAAAAAAAAAAAGGAAAACTATGTGTTGGAGAGGATGTGGAGAAGTAAGGTCACATTCAATATTTGTGGAAATATAAAATGGTGCAGCCACTGTAGAAGACAATTCAGCAGTTCCTCAGGAAGTTAAGTATAGAACTACCACATGACCTGGCCTTCCCGCTACTAGGCATATACCGAGAAGAAGTGAAAGCAAGGACTCAAATAGATATCTGCCCACTAGTGTTCACAGCAGCACCACCCACAATTGCCTAAAGATGGAAACAACCCAACTGTCCATCAATAGATGAATGGATAAGCAAAATGTGGTATATACATGCAATGGAATATTATTCAGCCATAAAATGGAATGAAATCCTGATGTATACAACAACGTGGATGTACCTTGAGGACGTTATGTTGAATGAAATAAGCCAGACACAATAGGACAAATATTGTATGATCTCTGATATGAACTAATTATTATAAGCAAACTCATAAAGTTAGAATCTAGAATATGGGTTACCAGGGAATAGGCTGGGGTTAGAGAATGGAGAGTTGATGATTAATTTGTACAGAATTTCTATTTAGGTTGATTGTGAAGGTTAGGAAATGGATGGTGGTAACGGTAGCACATTATTGTAAGTGTATCTAACAGTACTGACATATATAGGTGAATGCATTTCTAAGGGGAAACTTCAGGTTATGTATGTTACTAGAGTAAAAATTAAAAGATGAAGCATAGGACTCTATGACACAGTGAACCCAATTGTAGATAATGGAATATAGTTAAGAATACAAGTATAAAAATGTTCTCTCATGGAATATAACAGATGTATACTAAAACGAGATGTCAATTATAGGGTGGCATAGGGAAAAAAATGTATCTAATGTAAACTATATACTGTAGTTAATAAAACTAATTTAGTAATTTTTCATCAATTGTAACAAAGACAACCACTTAAAAAATTAGCACAATTACGAAAAAGTACTATCATCGATTTTAACAAATGTTTTACATCAATGCAAGGAGTTGGAGGTAGAGTGGTATATGACAATATGTATGTTATACATCCTCAGTCTGTAAACCTCCAATTTCTCTTATAAAAACATTTTAAAAGAAACATTATGTTCATTCAAATAATCAAGACATAAGGACAAAATTGTTTGATGTCACTTATAAGAAATAGCAAATCACAGAGATAGAAAACAGATCAGAGGTCATTGGGGGAGGGAGGGAGGAATGGAGGGGGTAATGAATATTTGTTTGTAAAATTTTTTTTTAATTAGCAAATAATCCTAACATGATCCAGATTTGTAATTTTCAGGTACATTTAAAGCAGTTATTACAAAACATGTTAACAAAAAAAAAACAAAGAAACTACAGAATATCTGCCTAATTTTTTCAAACATTGTATAAAGGTCTCATAATTACAAATCATCTCCCTCTATATATCTATATTATAGTCCAATATGTCTGAGACATCACTTTGATTTTTAAATCAATATCATTCAAGGTTCTTGACTAAAAGTATCAGGAGAGAATTGCCTTGATTTGTAAGCCCATCACAGCATGGATAATCACTTCTTTTTTCCATTAAAATGCAACTTAGCTCTTCTCCAAAGTTTTATAACTTCAAATAAGTCTAATAATATATTCTAGCACCATTAAATACCATGTATGTACATTAAAGTCATCAGTATATGAATATTCCACACTTCACTATGGAAATAGTGTGATTAACACAAAATGTGCTCTCCTACAGCCAGGTCCTTTTGAGAAAATGGTATAAAACAGAATCATTTCTGTGGAGTGTATTGCTACAACACTGTGTAATGGAAACACAGGTTCAGGGCACAACAGAAACTTTCAGCAAATGACCTTTTTATCACTTGCACACACTAAAGAGTCCAAAAAGTCAAATAAAGTCTGGAGGATAGCTGCTTAGTCTGTATTTGTGACTTCCCCAGAAAATGAAGTGAGGTCTGGGCAATGGCTGTTTAACACTGTCTGTGACTTCCCTAACAATTTCTCCAACCTTTATGCCCTAAGATCAATCATGTCATATCAGCTTTTATCTTTCTTTTTACTAGAAGACAATCAATGTGTCTTTGTTCACTTCAGTAACCACAGTAATTCATAGTGGCTCCAAAAGAAAATCATTATGATTCAATATAATCATTCTTTACAATTTTTATTTAAAGCTATATCATGGAAATTTGAGCTAGAATGGTCCATGAAAATAATCACTGTCTCCAGGAGATACTTTCAGTTTCCCATCTAAATATGATTTTTTATTAATGTTCATGATAATTTCACATAAGCATGAAGAAACCAATATTTTATTGCAATTTTAAAGGGTAAGAAAAAAAGAGCAAGTATCTTACTCAAAGTCAAGTAAGTGGTTCTATGAGGAAAAAGCCATTTCTAAAACTCTGCACTTATTCTCCAGCTTCTAAAATCATGTTCTGAGCAAAGTATCTAATGAATGCTGATTAATGATGATGATTATGTCACATGAAATAGAAAAATATTAAAGATGCATACAAAATGTAGCCATGTATATGTGTGCATGTGTGTGTGTAGATAGACTATTAGATGATATAGATAGATGATATAGATAGATGATGATGACAGATAGATAAATGATAGATTATATACCTTGTGCAAGAATGTTTTATCAGATGCGTGTTTTGATAAGGTAAGATCTTGTCCAAGAGGAAGTTTTATTTTATTGCTTATTTTATTCATGAATGCAGTCAGTTCCTTTGAAAAAGTCTCTATCAAAATAAGCTACTTCACTGGAAGTGTTTGTAGTCAGAATAGCCTTTCAGATAAAACAAAAAAACGCAATGGAAACAAACATTTTCACTAATAGATTGAATCCAAGCAATATGTGCATTTTCTGAAAGAAAACTGCTTATTTAGCAAATGCCTACCAGCAGGACCCCAGTCAGCTGATAAGTATTAAAGTTGGAAGTAAAAACAAATTTCGTAACCCAAGTTCAAAATTGAATGCATTAAATCACTCAACCTTTCCCCAAAGACTGACTTCTTGAAAAACAATGAAATTGGTTCACTTAAAGGAAGACAAAACTACTTTTATTTGTTTATATTCACTGAATTGAATCCATCCATCCCCCTCCACCCCCAATTTCAGGGGCAGAGGGGATAAAATCCAGTTTTGGGGACTTCATATTTACAGTGATAATAAAAATAAATACTCCATTTGTAACTACCTATCATGTTCCTGGCACTTTAATCCTATCATCAGAACCTAGAGCATGATAAGAGACAATACTACCTGTCATACTTTCTTAACCCTTATCCACTGCTCATTCAATCAGATATGACCACACACTTAAGGAATTAAGGTTAACTTTATGGAGCCAATGCTCACAAAGCTCTCTTGGAAAAACAGGCGTTACCTGGCTGATAGCATTCCCCCATCTTATAGGTGAGTAAAGAAGGTCTCTATCTGTCAGGCCCATGAACTGTATGATATTTGGGGGACCTAAAGAAAAGAGGAATTCACCCAAAGTTATAGGTACTGTATGTATAATCTGGTGGCAAGTTCTTTGCTTGGCTTCTTCACCTCTAAAGACTATTAAAAGTTCAATCTAACATTCCTTGTAAAAATTTCCAGCAAAGCAAACTTAAAAAAGGTCTATATGCTGAATTACCAATCTTGTTGCGCCTCTGAAAATAATCAGGCTGAACCTAATAAAACTAGCCTTGGGTTTAATCAAGAATAATCTTTCTTTGGGATTATCTTTGATCAAAAGAAGGGTGTCTTTAGAGAGAAATTTTGGGTTCCAATAGAAAACAATAGCACATGCCTGCAGGTTATCAGATTCTAGTCCTATTTATTGTCTTTGAGCTATTTTGCGCTGCCTCTGTAAACAATATTTACCTGTAAATTGAATTGGATCCTGTCATCTTGTACATTGTCTACTGTTACCATATTTTCAATTCTTACAGTTTCCTTCAATATCTGGCTACAACTCTCCAAACCAACATTTTTCAATTTTACTCCCGTCTCTTGAGTTATCACTGAAAACTAAAACCTGACTGCCTAAATATTTAGTTAGACTCTAGGTTGTATTGAAGCTAGGCTCTTCCCAGAAACTAAAGAAGCAGGGTAAACTATGGACCAACGACTCCCTTTATACTGTAAAAGAATAATTTCTTCAGCAGAAAACGTGTTGGCTGGATTTCTCCCTGGACATGCCACAGTCTAAGTCACTGCAGAAATCTGGTAAAATGGTCAAGACATGCATGCCCTTATAAGAGAGGCAACATTACTGTGACAATATCATTGTTCAGTTTGATTGTCAGGGACTCCAGAAAAGCCATGTCCTTTAATTCTCATTCAATATTGCTGGGTGGGAGCTTTTTGATTGTTCCCAAGGAGATGTGTCTCCATGCATCCAAGGTGGAGTTGCTTACTGGAGCCCTTTAAGAGGGAACCATTTGGAAAAAGCTTCAGGGCTATGAAAGCCCTCACAGCCAGAGACCTTTAGAGATGAAGAAGGAAAAAGCCCCTGGGGGAGCTTCAGGTAACAAGACGCCTGGAGAGAAAGCTAGCAGACATCGCCATGTTCGCCATGTGCCTTTCCAGTTGAGAGAGAAACTTGAACATCATCGGCCTTCTTGAACCCAGGTATCTTTCCCTGGATGCCTTAGATTGAACAAATAATTTAATTTGGACATTTTCACAGCCTTAGAACATGTAAACTTGCAACTTAATAAACTCCCCTTTTTAAAAGCCATTCTATTTCTGGTATATTGCATTCCAACAGCTTGCAAACTAGAACAATCACCAAAAGCATCTACATATTAGCTTCAAGAAACTCAATAAATAATAGAAAAATTTTCATCCACCAGCTTCTTAGACATTAATACTACCTTTTATATTAATATATTTTTTTCCTTTTGGATATCACTTTTCAATGCCTAAACCTACAACAATGACATTTATCACCAACAGATCATTCAACTGATTTTATACGATCAATGCCAATGAGAGTTTTCAAGAGACTATTTCTTAAACCCTTCTACAGCCTACTCAGATCTGATTCCTCTGAATAGTTCAGTGATGAAAGAATATCATTCATCTTGAACAAAAGGAGGGACTGATCAGACAGCCTTAATTTACCCTTGACTTAACTAAGCTTTAGAAAGGCTTCTCCCTGACTCTAAGTCCCTGACCTCCCTCTCACCCCTGCTCTTATGCTATCTAGGTGCCTGAGAAGCTCCTAGTAAGGTAGTTCCTTATCTCTTTCTTCCTTCCTCCCACTCTGGGTGGCCTAATTACTGCAAAGGAAAACATTCTGGACCTAGTGGTTCCAATTACAACCTCAGTAAATCACTCACCCAGTAATCAACACCCCATTACAACCTTCCAGTGCTTTTCCACTAATCACCCATAGTCCTTAAAAAGTTTGCTATCCTTTGTTTCAAAGGAGTTGAGTTCTACTCTCTCCTCCTTCTATGAAAGCTATGAATAAAATCATCCTTGCCTGTTTCACATTGACCAGTTAGATTTTCTTTCATAGATGGCATAGAGATCCATATTTTCCAAACCAAAAGACTCTGATAGCTTCCTTTGATTAAGACAATTTTACAGTTTCTACAAAGTTGGAGAACTTCCATTCAAAAAACTTCCTGGCAACTTACTCGTGGCCAGGCTATGATTATAAAATACAAATATTCTTTGAAATGATCAATTACAGAGAGGGCTATGAAGTAAATAGCAAGCTGGACTTGAGGCAATGGGAATTGCCTGAAATTGGCTTCAGCCTTTGCCATCAGCAGATATTCTATTTATGGAAACTGTGGCGTCTGTGAGCAAGATCTAGAGGGACATCTGTCAGAAAGAGGGCATGGGAGTAAATTCTAGAAATACAGGATGATCAAAATATAAACAGCTGCTACCATCAATAAGCCTAAAGTCTAGTGATGGTGGTAAATATCAATCATATAATCATACAAAATAATAATGGATAAATTGTATACAGAACAATTATAGGATGTAGGGAAAACATATAATAAGGGATATTAAGCAAGCCTGGGCATCAAGGAGGGCTTTTCTGAAGAAGTTACTTTTAAGCTGAGAGTTCTAATTTAGCATATCCAAAACCATTTATTTATTGTCTACCTCCTCCAAGTAGAATAGCAATGAAGGCAGTCTTTGCCAATTTTGTTCATAACCCAATACCTAGCTCTTAATGTCTGAGACATAGCAGATATTAAATGTTTGTTAAATAAGGCATGCTTGGGGGAGGGGTGGTACGATAGCATTCCAGGAAAAGGCAGCAGCACGTATGATAATCCTAAAATGAGAGAAGTTTGGTACATTAAGTAGATCTTGCAGAGCAAGGGGGTAGAAATATTCAGGATGAGGCTTGAGTGATGCCAGAGACCTCATTTTCTGGCTTTCAGGTGAGGCATTTGGAGTCTGGGACCTCAGCTTAAGAACAATAAGGTGTCATTAAAGAGCCTTAAATATGGCATAAGATGATCAGATGGGTGTCTGCTCTTATTTGTGTTGTTGGTAGTGATTTACATGTTTGATCATTTTAATTTTTCTCTGCTGAGTGAGTCAGCAAAGATTTTCTGTAAAGAGCCATAAAGTACACATTTTAGGATTTGTGGACCACATAATCTGTCACAACTACTCAACTCTACCATGATAGCACAAAACTAGCAATAGACAATGTGCAAATTGAGAATGGTTGTGTTTCAAGAAACACAACAGTTATTTGTGGACACTGAAATTTGAATTTCCTATCATTTTCATTGGTCAAAAAATGTTGCTCTTCCTTGTACTTTTTCCATCTATTAAAAAAAAAAACTTGAACAAAACTGTTCTTACTCCCAGGACATACTAACTCCCAGGACAGGTGACCAGCTGTATTTGGCCTGCAGGTTTCATTTGCCTAGCCCTACTCCAGAGAAGGGATTGGAGGTAAGCAAGTTACGAATCAGGGAATCCATTTAAAAGACTATATAGAAGTCCAAGTAATCAATGACGTTGGCTTGAACTAATGTGTTGCTGTAGGGATAGAGACAAGTAAATGAATGTATCATTCATTCTAAAGATTCCAAGTACACCCCAAAATCAACATACCCAAAATTTATCAGTATATTCCTGCACAAATGTGTTTTCTTATTTTGTCCCTATCTGCTTTATTGGTAGCACCAAAAACACTTGGACAAGACAGAACACTAAGCAGTTATGTTAAGCTTGTCCTCACATATAATCTATTACCAAATTCTACATTTTATTGCTAAATATGATTCAAATTTTTTTCTTATCCCACCACCATCACCACTGCTCTGCTTCAGATTCTCATCATTTCACCAATAAAGAAATTCACTCGCTTCCCAACAGCCTGTTTCCTTCTTCATTCCTGCCTTCTTCCAATATTCTACAGGAATAGTCCTTCTAAAATGCAAATCATACAGCATTCCTTTGTGTAAAGCCTTTAAAGAATAAAATTGAAAGATTACAGGACCAAAGAAGATGGCCTTAACAAAAATAAAGGGATGTATACTTTAATGGAGGGAGGCAGAGAACAACAAATAAACAAACAGATAAGAAAATATCCAGAGTGGTAAATACTGGGTAAAAATAGAACTGAATAATGTTAAGAGAATTACAGAATGTAGGTAAGGTGGCTCCTTAGTTGTGTTATAGAGGACTGCTTCACTGAGGAGGTGACATTTAATGTGAAATCTGAATGATTTTAAGGGGTCAGCCATGCAAAAGATGGAACATGGGAATTCCAGAGCCAGGCAACAGTGATCACTGTCTAAGTTCTAATTAAAGGAATAGACTTGGCATGCTTGAAAAAGAGAGAGGTTCCATGTGGCTGGAGCAGAGGGAACAGTGGAGAAATCCACATGGCATAAGGTGGGAGAAGCTGGCAAAGAGGTTGGTTTTTATTCATATGTTATGAGAAGCTGAGGCAGTAACTTGACATGGTTTATATTTTTAAAAATCATTCTGTCTGTTAAGAGAGGAATAGATTGGAAATGCATGAGAGAGGAAAAATGGGAATACTTAGGAAGCTACTACAGTCATCTAGCAAGGAAGAATCATGGCTTAGATAAACGAGGTCATGTGCAAAATGAAAAGATGCAGCTGCATTTCGAGGATGCTTTGGAGAAACAGTCAATAGCATTAGTGAAAGACAGGATATGGAACATAAGAAAAGAAGGGATCAAGAATAAAGTTTGGGTTTTACTTATCCCCTAGATAGGTGATGGTGCCATTTACTGGTGGGGTCAGACTAAGTAGAGATTTTGTGCTAAGTTTTGAACAAGATTTTTATTTGAAACATGTTAATTATAAGATGTCTATTCAATGATGAGATAGTTATTTCAATTAGGAAGTTGTACACACAGGTTTGGGGTTCTGGGGGGAAGTATTAGATGGAGATCAAATGTGAAAACCATAGACACAAATTTAAATCCACTGGAACTAGATAGGATTTCTAACAAAGAGAGAAATGGGTCCCAGGACTCAGCATATTGAAGTAAGTATAGAGGAGGAGATAATATTATTCATTTTTTTGTCTCCAGTACCTATGACGACTGTAGATATACAATGATTGATGAATTAAATTGTTCCTTTTCCATATCACATAAAGCACAGATTATAGAATTGTCTTGGGGCTTCTATACAAAATATCACTCCTCTTACATTTCTTAGATAGATTCATTGTTTTAACATATTCTGATTTGGGGGAGAAATTATGTTAATTTGATATACTTTCATGAGCCATCAAATAATCTGATACATAGAAAGAATAGCAAACTAAAATTCAAAAATAGTTCATCCATATTAATACTAAATAATGACAAAATCCCAGTGAGCAAAATGCCAGTAGAGCACAAAGAGGTGGCATGATTTTCACCCTAATGCAAGTATATATGTGTTTACAAACTTTTGCAAAACTTCTCATTTAAATCCTCTAACACTGTGGGTAACTGATTTAGAAAGCAAGTAAATGTATGTCAGGTAATCATTCACATGTGCCAAACCTCTTTCAAAATTAAACCGAGTAGAAACTCCTCAGGCCTGCAGTTTGCAGCAGCTTTTCTATAAGATCAAAGTCAGTTTTCCCTTCATTTATTAATCTATTGTAATTCATTCTCTTTTACCCTCTGACTTCTTCCCTCACTTATTTTAATCAGGATAAATATGTATGTGTATTTGCACAGCCTCATATATAGTCTAGATAGATAGGTTTAGATAATTTGTCATAGAATTCCTCCCTTTTTGACAGGGAAAATAAAGTATACATACGCATATCCATATATTAAAATGTCATTAATAATTCCTCAAAGAAAAAAATTTAATATGACATTATCTAATGATAGAAGTTTTACAGTTCCTATATGTTTCTGAAAGTTGAAGTTAAATTCAGTATAATGGTGGCTCAAGAATAAGAGGAAATTATGCAATAAAGACAGCCTGACTTATAAAATCTTTAGAGGTTTTAAGATTTTACTGGCTTTGTGACTACACAAGTTTCAAACATATGGGCAAAGTGATATCACAATCTTACTTTAAAGAAGTAAGCATTTTGAAGTGTTTAATTAACCTGTAACTCTCAACTTTGCAGTATTTTTTACACATGACCTAATTCAATGTCTACATACACACACACACACACACACACACACACTCACTCACACCAATGCCATTTCAACCAATAGTCTATAAAAAGAAACTGAGACATTCCGAATAATTCAATAGCTCCTCTTGCACATAAATTGGGCAGAGGGATTCCCACTTAGGAGACATGGAAATACGAGATGGTGTGTGAGCCAGTGCATTGCTTCTACTTATACATCGCTTTCTATTTTACTCACAAGACATCAATATTAATGGAGAAGACCCATTTAGAGTCCTATTATCCTTGTGGTAGGTTTTGCTAAGGATACTTGAATATTCACCTTCCTATGCTGCTGCATTTGGATCCCAGAGATTCTATTTAAAACTATTCATGTTTTTCCTCAAAGAACAGTAACTAAACTTCAACGATAAAGAGATAAGTGAATTTACAGGTAGCTTTGTAATGGATAAAGAATTCTAATCGTGCCATAATTGCTCAAAGAGCCTATAAATTACTTTCATAATAACAAAAATTTAAGCAGGTAACCCTGAACATAAAATTAAGTAATCCTAGCAATGAATAAAAATAGCATGATCTAGGAGAGTATCTTATGACCTAACCATAGAGGTAAATTCATGATACTATAGATAATTTTGACCCTTTAAGTCAATTACTGGACAATAAGTCTCACCACTTTCCCTTCTGAGCTTTCTATCCTTTGTCCCACTCAAAGTCAACATATAACCTTTTCCAACCTAATAACACCTTCCCATAAAAATACTTTCAATATTCAGTTGTTTTTTCTATGGAATATAAAATTATGAACAGACTTTTGTATAACAAAAAAAAGAATAATGTTTGTGTTGTTACTAAAAAGCATTATCAATTTTATTCTGGTTTCAAGAAGTATTACTAAGGCTTCCTAACTTTTCTTATGTGTGTTGGATTTGCACAACTATTTTAATTTCTCAACTAAAGAAATACGTGTTTCTGTTTCAAAATGCATGTTGAGAATGAATTAGGTTCAACAAAAACAGCCTTCTTTCTTGTTTATGTACCATGTGGCTTCTTTCAGATTTGGATAGATGTTTAACTTTGTACAACTTTAGGCATAAAATTATATTGGACAGGGAAGCATACCTTAATAGATCTGATCTAAAGCCATCCTCCTGTACAAGCTATTCTAGCACCAACACTGTTTTCTGCTGCATAAGCTGCATCACTTTTCTTGTTAATGTAATTTTTTTTGTTAATGTAATCTTGACTGAGGTGCTGACTAAGCTTGGCAATTAGTGCAGAAGATCATAAACGTGTGAGCAAATATGATAACATGAAGAAAATAAATCCTAGCTACAAAACAAAATATAACCAACATGCCATTGTTATAATAATATGAGGAAATCCTTATTAATATTTCCTATTTGGTTTCCAAATTCATTCTTCTTCTGGCCTACCAACAATTAAAAATTAGTGGATGTTCTGTTGTGATTGCAAAGGTGAAATGAATAGATTACGAGTTGCACAGCTGTTTATGGTTTTTGGTTTATAGCTCTGGGACACCCCATTCTGGAGACATTCCATTCCAGTTCATTTTAACAGTAATTAGAAGTACCCCCATAATGAAGAACTTGCTGTTGGAAACAACTTCATTAGTTTGGGTGATTTTATTGGTTTCCTTTAGCATGAGGAATAGCACTAATAGATGCAATTTAATAGGAAAATTACCGAAGCAAGAAAGATTCCACTGAATCGTAAATGAGGCATTAGACAGAAGTTTCCTTTCCAAATAATGAAACATAAGAGTGCCACAGTTACCCCCCAAAAAATTGTTATATGAATACATATAAATTGCCCTGAAAGGGTAGTTTTGGCTAAATGTTTAAATGTTGCTTAAATAAAACATCAAGTACCCTTATTGAAAAACACAGGTAAAATTGACATAAATTAAAACTAAATTTGTCCATATAAGACATTTTCCCCCCACACTTTATTTTAAATGAAGTAAAGTCAACAAATTTGACCTTTGGGTAAGTCTGTCTTACTTTAGATAAGGAGGCTTTTCTCAGCCTTTTTTTCTTTTTTTCCTGCTTTCCTTTCTAAGCCTGCTTTTTCCTCTTGTTTCCATTCTATTTTTCCTTCCTCTTTTTTCCCTCACACAACATCTCCCTGAACAGCAACATTCTCCTTGACATGAAGAGGATTAATGGTTCAGTATTATCATCGCTGGTACACACATGATTTTCTATCTGCAAAATACTTTATAATCCCACTTCCAATTCAATACTGTTCAGCGATACTTTTGGCATTTTAGAGATGGAAAAATAAATTCAGGGAGAAATTTACCCAAGATTTCAAAGTAAATTAGCAGCAGATTAGCAATTTGAGATTTAACCGTCTATCTTTTCTATTCTTTCACCATGACAACTCCATCATTTGGAAGTGATATACTTTTGTTATAAAAGGGGGAATGTTTTAAAATTTCAAAATATGTGGAGGTCAGAATGTCTGGGTTTTAAAAGAGAGAAATAGGAATAGGAAAATGTTTGTATTTTGGCTTTAAGCCAGTCTTCCAGGTACAAATTGATAGTTCCCTATCGTTTAAGCAAACGTGTGCCCCAAGATCGATGAGTTGTAAACTCCATAAAGAAGAGACCATGTCTGCCATGCTGGTCTTTATAGCCTATATATGAAGCAGAGTGCCTCACCATGGTGGGTTTCCATAAATAGTAGTCGACTAAATAAAGATGTAAAGAAAACCTTATAAAGAATAAATGAAATGAAGCATGAACAATCTTACTGACCTTTGGTAGCTAGAATTCCTCTCTGTTGAAAAGTGTGGTGTCTGCAGACATTCAAACATTCTCCCCCACTTTCATTTCTGCATTTTGCGTTCTGAATCATTCCCCTTCTCACCAGCTCAATGTCTATTCTCTTTATCTATCCGCTTCCTGAAAGGGTAGAAGAATGACAGACCTTCTACTTTCCATCTCTATTAGATGATTGCTCACTTCGGAATTTCTTAGGTCCTGCAATCAGTAGGCATCACTGACGGTGAGTGGAAATCCAACAGCATCATTTATATCGAATGATTTATACCTCAGAAGAAATATAAGGAAAGGGGTTGGTATTTGAGGGCAGTTAAACTCTTCCTGTTGGTAGAATGACGGTTTTCTGAAGAAATGGGATAGAAATTTCTATGGGAATAAGTGGGAACACGAGAAAACCCACATGAAGGGGAGAAAATGTAGGAATTAGAGCCCACTGAAGAGAATATGTTGTGAGGAGACTAACTCCTTCCATATTTATTATTTGAAATTCTGGGCATAGGATCATATTCTCTGGAACTTTAACTCTGACATTGTCATCATCATCATCGTCATCATCAACGTCAACATTTTCAGAGTACCAAACACCGTAACCTCTATTAGATCATTAAATTCCAAAACAACCATATGAAATAAGTATTATTAACTCCATTGTTGAAGGATTTAAGTCTCAAAGTACCTTGTATATGACCATACAGCTTAAAGTCAGACTCTAAACTCAGATCTAGTCTGATGTCAAAGATTTATTACACATTTTGGAAGATATACATGATATAATTGTTGCTTGCATTTCGGATGTGGTCAGGCAACACCAGTACCAATGATCAGAACCAGCTATGCTAAATAATACCACAGTCAGGGAAGGTGAGTTAATGTACTCTTCCAAATTACTATCTAGTACTAACAGAGATTTTTCAGATTATTGCATGGAAAATGGATCTCCTAGAGTGACGGTTGTTTTTCATTGATCAAATAACATGGCATGATGTTTTACACAGGTGTCACTCGTTTACTTTAGCCACAAAAAAAAGTCAAGCTGGTATTATATCAGTACATTTCAGGTATCAAATCTACTCATAATTTGGCTCTTTATTTTCTTGAACATTCCTTCATTGGCCAACCTCTTCTCACCATAGACATTACCGCTATTTAAACTTCTGATCCATTTTTTCCTCCTTTTGGATTCCAATCAACATGTTTTCTGAGTTTAACCCTTATGATGACTCTTCCTGGTGCTTTTCCAAAATCTAATTTTTCCTTTTAGAGATACCCATCAAAAAAACTTTAATATTCTTGTGTCTCTTTACATACTTTTTTATCTATCCATAGATTTCTCAGTACCATTTTTTTTTCTTTTGCTTGACAATCTGGACCATTCCCACTACCACCTATGTCAGGTATCAAAGAAACCTTTTTCTATACCATTTCCACTATTGTCTATGAATTGTCTTGACCTAAATAACTTAAAATCATTTACGGTAGTATTTTCTTCATCATCATTACATTTTTCCCACAAGTTTGTATAAACAGGAACAATAAAATGGCCCCAGCCAGTCTTACAACTACAGGGTATTAAGTTCATCATTTGTAATCTTCTGTATTCATCTAAACTCTATCACTGGCAAGTGACAAGTACCCAACTCAAACTATCTCAATAAAAAAAAAATCACTTTGTTATTCAATTGAAATATTCACAGATGGACTAGATGCCAGAAATCTTGGAACGTGAGCTCAAAAAATGTCCCTCTTTCTCTCTCCATCCTTAAACTCTACTTCTCTATGTATGTGGGAATTATTTGCTCTGAATACAGATAACTTTTGTTTATGCAGCTAATGAGGATGGTCACTGGCAGTTCTTCTTTTCATTACCCACATTCCAACTTCAACAAAAAGAAACAAGTTTTATTATTATTATTATCATTATTCCTGAATCTATAGATCAATTCCAAGGAAGGTCTCTGATTGGTCTATGTGGGTCAGGGGCCCCCATTTTTACTACTCACTATTGTCAAAGGCATAAGATACTATGACTGTCCAAGCCTAGGATCCATGCCAGGAGGAGGGGGAGGGCATACTACATTAACTGACAGATCCATTAGACTTATTATGCCATTATTTCTTCTCAGGAAGAAAATCTGAGCATACAAAATCCAATGTTTGGTCACTATATTCTACCTTTTAGTTGGCAAGTATCAATATACCCTTCCTGTAAATATAATTAGAGAATATTCTTGTCTATTAAAATAAAACTCTCACACCCTTAGAAAGAGAAACTAAGGGGAGACAACATATACTCTCATTCAATTATCCAATTCTGCATCCACCTCAATCTCTAGCATCACTTATGCATGCACTTTCTTTTTCCCACCCTGACTTTGCAATTAGTTGAGAGACAGACTCAGGATACAGACAGACAGATATCAAACATAAACTTTATTACTAATACAATAAACCAGAGAAGGTGATTTTAGCTCTTATACAAACAGACTTGTTGTTACTGTCCCCCTGAAACGAGCAGAGTTTACCTCAGTGTCCCAAAGAGAGCAAAGCAACAGTAGCCATTTCCCTGGCAAGTAGAGGGTTTCTATTTCTCAGTTTACCACATGGTCAAGAACAAGCTAAAACAGATGTCCTCAACAGAGAGCAGAAGAGAAGAAGAAGAGCCACGTATGCTCAAAGTCTTCAGCCCACCTCCTCAATTGAATAAGTTGTTCCTCCTGCCCCTGGGGTAGAAATGAATGAGAGCACAGAGATAATCTAGGAGTGTTTTTACTCTAATGACAGTTCCTCCATTTGGAAGATAATAAATTTGGAGGATAATACATTCCTCCATGTGGAAGATAATAAAGCTGTTAAATCTGTATATTTTGTATACAGCAGTAATATAAAATTAACTCATCTGCTCAAGTCATGATCCTGTCCCCTTGGGCCAATCACTATTTGCCATGGAGACTGGACAAGACCAGATAACCTGCATAACTCTGCAACCAGAGAAAGATGGAATCTTATTACTAACAGCCCCAAGAAAAACACAAGGAATGGGAATGTGGGAACAAAAATGAAGCTCAAATAAAGCCAGCAAATATTCCCCCCACTTCACTGTTTGTTTTGTGATTTAACCCATTGCCACATTTTGCTACCATCTTCACAGTATTTTTTTTTCCTTTTATAAAACACAGCTTTGCATTTTCATCTCTACCAAAAACTGACTTGTATGCCTTGATTAGCAGAGTTTTTGGTATATACATAGAAAAATGGTCAAAAGAGAGAGGACTGTTAGACATCGATTTTTATCCTAGTGTAGTATCCAAAATCATATTCAATTTACAAACATTCTGTCTATTTTCAGATATTTATAACCTCAAAGTTACAATAAAGAATTTCTCTTAGAGTCTTAAATTCCTTCCACTTATATCTAGATGCTCAACTCCCATCATAAAGCTGCCTGTATTTATAAGGAAAACGCAGGCTTTCCAATGCTAAAGTTTTTGTCATAAATCAGATTTAGCAGTGGCCATAAAAAAAATGCACTCCCTTATACAACAATATGCACCAGTTATTTGCTATACCTGATCCCTAATGCCCACTTTCCTCAACAACCTCTAAAACAGCAGGGGCTCGGCACACATCACAGATAAAGAAAATGATGGTAAAAATGATAAGAAATCAAAGTAGTTATGTCTACCATATTGTTCCTTAACTACAGCTGCACTTTAAATTCTAAACAACATTAATTATTGCCTCACTGGAAAAATATACAGCAATGGATTTCCAACTGGAGAACCTCAAAGAATTATCATCACTAGTACAGAAATTTTTTTAGTGTTGTCATAAAGCCAAGACAAGTCAATTAGGTCTCGTACTTCATTAATGGTTTCCACAAATCACATTTATAGCCCCATATCCAGTGTGATCTAAAAAAATGCCATTTAGAAAGACGAGTTTTGACACCCTTATATTATAGTATTGCAGAAACTGTGGGGGTAATTAATTTTTACTTATGCTGTGATGAATCCAAGCAAAACTCGAAGCCATTTGGCCTATTACTTACTCTTTAGGGCAATGAAGCCTTTGCAGAAAGCTTGAGTTTATATTACTGGTATGATCAAAGCTTTAATGAAATTGCTGCATGGCAGAAACTACTGGACTATTAAGAGAAAACTACAAAAATAAATGAGTGCCTAGCTCTGAATCTACAAAAAATGGGAACCTTCTGGTTTTCTTTGATTCTTTATTAATTTCTCATGATAGAGCCCCATGTGGCATTGCCCTGACAAATTTCACTGAAGTATGTTTTCTCTTCTGCAAATTAGTAAAGCAAAGTCCTGCATGTTATCTTCCTAATGGGACTTTGTATCCCACTGTTCTTTATTATTATTTTAAGGAGAGTAGGTGTTTTCTCATTCGCAAGAGTAATGACTGGGCTAGCTGGAGTTCTTTTATGGATATGGCAGTATATAACCCAATAGGTATCAGGAAGCATTCATGCTGTGTTGCAGTTCCACAAGTATTCATCTACTGCTAATACTTTTGTTGTGATGTTGTGAAACACACAGTGAAGTCTAAATGGTACAGTAAATGAAGAATTTAGTGAGAGATTTAACTTTCCCTTCTTCCTGAGTAAAACCATTACTGACTTGGTATCATATAACTGTTTAACATGGGCATTTTTAACAAGTTGATTCATAAGTCCAACTCAATTAGTTACTTCCTTTCTTATGTTTTCTTTGAGAAATACACTGGAAACACTGATTAAGAATGCAATACTCACAGTAGAAAGAGAATATGAATCCATTACCTTGGTCATTAAAGCTCTAGATTTCTATTGACTCTACCTTCAAAATAGTTCCAGGATTTCACCACATTTCACTACCTGTCCATGTACATTCCAGGTGAAAGTCACCATCATAACTCATTTGAATTATTTCAATAGCCTCAAAACCTCCTGTTTCTGCCCTGCTTCTCACCCTCAACAAATGAGCAATGAGAGATGCTGTTAAAACTTATGTTAGACTATATCTCTCTTTTGCCCAAAACCATATTAGAGCTCACCATTCCATTAAAATAAAAACCCAAAGTCCTTCCAATGGGCTGCAAAGCCCCATATAATCCAATCCTCCTCCCTGCTCTGACTATGGCACCAATCACTCTCTTCCTCAGTCAATCCACTCCAGTTACGTAGGCCTTTTTGCTATTTCTCAAACAAGCAAGCATCCTTCTTCTCATGGCTCACCATTCATTTTTCCCCATACCTAGGAGTTGCACATCTGACTCATTCCCTCACTTACTCCAGGTCTTTGCTCAAATATCATCCGCCACTGATGAAAGCACTCTATTCACTCTGTTAAAAATGGTAATTGCCCTCTTCACATTTTCTTTCTGTCTTCTTTGCTTTAGTTTTGTCCATAGAACTTGTTACCATCAGTCATCCTATATATTTTAATTACTTATTTTATCTATCTCCCTCCAACTGCTCCACCACAATGTAAGTTCCACAAAGAGAGGGATTCTTTTCTGCTACATTCATATTTCCATAATGAGTGGATGTAGTCAGCAGTAGGGTATCTAGTCATATCTTCCTCCTCCATTTCTTCACTGTGGATCTATCTCCATGGAAGCTAAAAACCATCCAAAGAAAGACTCAATCTTCCATCTCAGTATTTACTAATATCTACCATGTCCCCTGAACAATGCTAGAGATAAAATGGTGTGAGGAGTGACTTGTTAGCTGCCTTCATGAAAATGAATTCAATGGATTCATACTCTTTTGGGAAACTTTATTGAATTTTCAGTTCTTGTCACTGAAAAAGATGCCAAAAATGAGAGATATTTTCCCTTCTCATATCCTAAAAGTCAAGATTTTCTCCTTCAGAGGCTATTTTTCATTTTTATTTTGCATACCTAGGAACAGAAGTTGCCAGTTACCCAGAAGAAACATCTGCCCTGTTGTGTGAGAACTAGAGTCCTACCCAGAGGGAAAAGAAAGACCATGGTTATAAGTGTTTAAAGAGAAAAGGAAATGTAACCTCGAGAGAAAGGGTGAATTGGTGGCACTTGGGAGTTTCCATTAATAGTGGAGATACTTATACCCTTCATGCTTTTAGTTGCCATGATGGAATTTCTATGATAGGCATCAGATATTGAAAGTTACTTGTGATTAAGCATCAAAATCTTAAGAACCATGAAGTTCTATAAGCCCAGTCTTTGGGCAATGGAGAGGATCACATAAAGGAATGTCTCTGAACCCATCTAATGGATCCATGCGCAGATGATGACAAATGTCCAACCTCAACAGTAGCATCAAGCAACAGATGGAACAAGGCACCAATAATCCCACTGAGAACTAAAAAGTCCCTTATTTTCTTAATAAATCTAGCTTCCTTCCAAACCCAAATTGTTATTAAACCTATATAGTAAAAAAGTATGTCAAATAAAATCAAGATCTGATTTTTTTACCATATTAGCTAATGGGCTTTCAGGGACAAACATAGATTAATAAATTAATTTTCCTCTCTAGCCCTCAAATATTATTGAGATGTTTATATTTGTTACGTATTAAGACTCAACTCCAATTTTTGAAAATAATCCTGCAGATCATACTTGCATCATAGACTAATCAAAACCCCTATAATTTGAGCCTACTGTACTTTCAACCATAGCCAAGACTCTGTTGTAAAAATAGTACAGATAGATGAGTAATGCTCATAATGGCTTCTAACTTCTAAGAAGAATAAACAACATCAGTGGATCACGCTGAGATCCAGTTTGAAAATATTTTTTCAAATGTTTAAAAACACCCTAGTACATATAAATTGAGAGGCAGAAGGTTCAGAAAAGAAGAGGGAACAAGATTAGATTGTTAGAATTAAATTTATCTAACAATTCCAGAAAAAGCTAAAAAAAAAAAAAAAATCACAGAAGACGATCCTTAAGGCCCATGTATAATGCCCTGAATTTCTAAGAGAGAACATTTTCCTGAAGACAATGAGGCAGTAGTCTTGGATATATGAATATTGTGATATCCCAAACCTAAATGTAAACTCAGACAAGATCTAATGTTTTAAGTCTATGTTTTGGTAAAATACCCTCAGCCTCTGACAGAAATGATGAACTTCTAGAAAATGGAGGCATTTCCTAGGAATGAAAATCCAGTTCGAGAGGAGATGATATTTGAGTTTTGGAGAGGACACATCACTCAGGTGCTAAAGTAGCAAGTCTTTTACAAGGCCAACCAACTGATAATTTTGAAAGCAGATTGCTTAGGGACCCAGCCTCTAAGGGTATTACAGGACTCATTGTACATGGCTAAATTATTTAAGCACTTTAGATTCAGCCTTGGCCATGTCGAAAACCAGAGAACATTACAGATCAGCCTCCTGAATACCCATCCGAATGAGAATGAAAATGTGTCCTCAGTTAACTGAAACTAAAATCCAATACAGAGAATGCTGACCACAAAACACTCAGAATTGTTTAGTCAGAGGAAAAAGGGATGTTTTGTTCTGGAGCAATGGCCCAGATTTGGCCAACTATAGCAGATGGCAACCTAGTAAAGCACTGAAAAACCACAGTTACTCTCAGCATTCTTCTGTAGGTCCCCTAGTGCCCACTTTAGAAGCAGGACAAACCTGGTGCTCTGACAGATAAGACTGCCCTTTGATCTGCTATGTATATGGTGAATCTAAAACACACACACACACACACACGAATACAAACACACACACATACACCACACATGCATCCTGTGATTCAAAAGAGGACACCTAAACACAAAGTGTAGCTAAAAATGCATTACCCAAGTACAGAGATAAATCAGTTTAGAAATAACCACTAGGTATTTCAGAAAGCTAAACTTTTTGGCTTTCTATTTTCATGTAAAAAGCCCTAAACAAATACTGTGAAAGCTATGACACACTTGATAGGTATTGCTAAATCAGAGAGGGGTGAAGGAAAACAACTATTCTGGTCCTACAAAAAATTAGATTTAGAACTTCTAGGGAAGATGACAGTGTAGGGAGCCACAGGTCTCAATCCTTCTACCAAAACAACTATTAAACAGGTCAGAAGAATACTGTACATCATCCAGGGAAGAACTGGAGGAAGAGGCTGATAAATTAGAGTAAAGAAATATAAATTGCTTTCTCCTTGCATGGTTACTGGTGCCCATCCCCCACTCTCATGGCAGCTTGCCAAGGGTCTAGACCCTGGCTAGCTGCTGGTTACAGAGAGGGACAAAGAAATCCTCTTCCCCAAGAACAAGGGTGGACTCAGCCAATCACTGATCATAGCTATTGATTTCCAAATTCTGATTGCTGGATCCTGGCTATAAGGGCAGCTATTGTTCCAACCCACCCCTAATTAAGGCAGTAACAGCCATTGGTTCAACCCTTCCAAGACAAGGGCAGAGGCTGTGGAGATTTAAAGATGCAGTACATCCTCATTGCTGCAGGGGACAATTGGCTGAATGGCTGCATTTACTGAGCAGGCCAGGAAAGTTCAGCTTTGGGGAATGGTCAGAGAAGCTTTAGGTGCCCTTCCTGATCCCTTCCCTTTGCTCTCTGGAGCTTGTCTGTGCCTCCTCATGGATCCTTGGTCATGTTTTGGCTGGGAATGAGTGACTTGGAAAATCCTTTCTGAGATGACCCTCCACCCAAAATTTGCTCTCCAGGCAAAAAGAGCCTGAGACAATGAAAAGAATATAAAAAATTATAGAGGCAGACGATCTGAGACAAAGGGAAAGGGTCAGAAGGAATAGTCAAAGAAATAATGACAAAGAACTTCCAAAACTGCAAAGATGTGAATATGCACATCCAAGAGCACTAAACAGGATTAACATGAAGTAAAATACACCCCATCATATACTGATTATATTATCAAATGCAAAGGACAAAGAGAAAGCTCTGAAAGCTGCAAGAGAAAACCAACAGGTTATATACAAAGGAATCACATTTAATTTTATTCTGATTTTTTAGCAGAAACCAAGGGGACAAGAATGCAATGAGTTGAAATACTTGAAGTTCTGGGAAAAAAAAACAGCTGTCATTCAAGAATTTTACATTAAATGAAACTCTTTTACAAAAATGAGGAAGAGATTAAGACATTCTCAGATAAGCAAGAGCTGAGGGCATACATCTCAATTAGACCTACACTCAAAGCAATGCTAAGGGGAGTTCTTCAGAATAAAATGAAAGAACACTAGGACACTAGGCAGTGGTTCAAAGCAGTATAAAGAAATAAAGGCCTGTGAAAAAAGTAACTATAAGGGTAAATATAAATGCTAATATTACTATATTATATTGTTTGGTATGTAACACTACTTCTTACTTCCTACAGTTGCTAATTTGCAAATGAGTAAAAATTAATGATAAATCTAGGTTTGTAGACATACAATGTACAAAGATATGAATGGTAACAGTACCAAAAAATGGTGGGGGCACAGAAGGGAATAGGAACAGAGGGGTATGGGTACAAGCTATTGATGTGAAGTTGGTATCAAACCAAATATAATGTTTATATATTTAGGATGCTACATTTTAGCCCTATTGTAACCACAGGGAAAAACAGATGAAAAAAATATATCCTGATAAAAATGAGAGAGCACTCAATATGGTACAACACAAAAAAACCAAATAAATATAAAAGTAGGCTTTAACTGAAGACAGGGACAAAACAGCTATAAGACTTACAAAGGCTAAATAGCAAAATGGCAGAATAAAGTTCTGCATTATCAGCAGTGACTTTAAATGCAAATGGATTAAACTCTCCAGTCAAACGGCAGAGATTGGCAAAATGGATAAAAAAGAAGGACTCAACTATATGATGTCTGCAAGAAAATCACCTTAAAGTCAAAGAAACAAATAGTTTGACTGTGTAAGGATGAGAGAAAATATAAAATGCAAGTAGTAACCAAAAGAGAGATGGTACGACAATATCAATATCAGATAAAATAGAGCTTAAGTCAAAACCAGTTACAAAGGACAAAGATGGTCAGTATACATTGATGAATGGGACAATTCAACAAGATGATGTAACAATTGCAAATATATATGCTCCTAACAGCAGAGCCCCCAAATAAAAATACTGACAGACTTGAAGGAAGAAATTGACAGTTCTACATTAGTAGTAGGAGACTTTAACACACCACTCTCAATAATGTATAGAACTTCTAATGAAAATATCAGTAAGAAACTACAGGTCTTAAATGATACACTAAACCATCTAGATCTAAAAGACATATATATAACACTGCACCCAATGAAAACAGAATACACATTCTTCTCAAATACACATTGATCATTCTCAAGAATAGACCATAAGTTGGGTCATAAAACAAGTCTCAATAAATTAAAAAATATTTGAAATCATACAATGTAAATTTTACAGGCACAACAGAATGAAGTTAGAAATCAATAACAGAAGGAGAAATGGGAAATTCATAAATACATGGAAATTAAACAACATACTCTTAACAACCAGTGAGTTAAAGAGGAAATCAAATGTGAAGTATTGGGATAGCTTCAGGCCAATAAAAATGAAAATACAACGTATAAAAATTTATGGGATGCAGTGAAGACCGTGCTGAAAGGAAAATTTATAACTCTAAAGGTTTACATTAAAAAAGAAGAAAAATGTCAAATCAGAGGCCTAACCTCAAAACTAGAAATTTGAGAAAGAGAAGAGCAAACTAAACCTAAAGTGAGCAAAGGAAAGGAAATAAAGATTAAAGTTGAGATAAATGAAACAAACATTTTAAAAATAGAGAATCAATAAAATGAAACCTTTAGCTACAATGACAAAGAAAAAAGAGAGAGAGAATACAAATAGCTAAGATCAGAAATGAAAAAGGGCTCATTGCTACCAACCCCACTGAATAAAAAGGACTATAAGAGAATACTATAAACAACCATACGCCATTAAGTTAGATGGCCTAGATGAAATGAACAAATTCTTAGAAACACACAAACCACTATATTGATTCAAGAAGAAATAGAAAATCTCAACAAACAAATTACTAGTAAGAAGACTGAATCAGTAATAAAAAACACCTCACAAAAACATGCTCCTCAGGGGAATTGTACTAAACATTCCAAGAATACATCATTCCAATTCTGCTCAAACTCTTCCAAAAAACTAAATTGAAGAAACACCCCTAACTCACTCTATGAGGCCATTACCCTCATATCAAAGCCAGATAAATAAACTACATAAAAAGAAAACTACAGACCAATGTCTTTTATTAATATAGATAAAAAAATCCTAAAAAATGCGAAAAAAAAAACCTGAATTCAATAACATACTAAAAGAATTATATACCATGATTGATGGTATGCAAGATTGGTGCAAAATGCAAAAATCAATTCATGTCATACACCACACTAACAGATCAAAAGGGATAAAAACACATGATTATTTCAATTGATGCAAAAATGACATTCAACAAAATACAGCACATTTTCTTGATTAAAAACATTTAGGAAATAGAAAGAAAATCCTCCAACATGATAAAGGGCATATATTAAAAACCCACTGCTAAAATCTCATTTAATAGTGAAAGAAAAGAGCTTTCCCTCCAAGATCAGGAAAAGGACAAGTATGCCTACTGTCAGCACTGTTATTCAATATTGAACTGGAAGTTCCTGACAGGCAAGAAAAAGGGAAAAAGGGAATCTAAATAGGAAAGAAAGAAGTAAAACTTTCCCTATTTGCAGATGATATGACCCTATATACAGAAAATCCTGTCAAATTCACAATACACTCCTAGAGATAAGTGAGTTAATACCCCAAAATCATCAGTGTTTCTATACACAACAATGAATAATGAGAAGAAATAAAGAAAACATCCATTCAATAGCAATTAAAAGGGTAAAATATCTAGAAACAAATCTAGCCAGGTGTATTAAAGGACTTCTACAAAGAAAACTACAAAACCTTGTTAAAAGAAATTAAACAAGACTTAAATGAATGGATACTATGTATTCATGGATTGGAAGCCTAAATATTGTAAAGATGTCAATACTACCCAAACCAATTTATAGATTCAATGCAGTCCCATTCAAAATTTCAACAACCTACTTTGCAGAAATGGAAAAACCAATCATAAAGTTTATATGAAAAGGTAAGAAGACATGACTAGCTAAAGCCATTTTGAAAAAGAAAAATGAAGTTGGAGGACCCTAATTTCCCAACCTTAAAACTTATTACAAAGCCACAGTAATCCATATAAGCAAGATACAGGCACAAGGATAGAAATATAGATCAATGGAATCAAATAGAGAGCTCAGAAATCAACCCTTACATTTATTGTCGACTGATTTTTGACAAGGTGACAAAGACCACTTAATTGGGAAAGAATAGTTTTAACAAATGGTGCCAGGAAAACTGGATCTCCATTTGTAAAAAAAAAAAAAAAAGA
>PVIY010021068.1:0-43014 GCA_004026745.1 Myrmecophaga tridactyla
AAATGGAGAAGACATTAACACAGATACTTCATACTTAAAGTGGTGTTTTTATCACTTAACTGCAGCACACTGGATTTCTGGCAAAATCGTTTCTAGTACATTCCAAGAGAACTAAAGTTCCACCTTACTGCCTATATGTATTGCTTTTGGAATTCTAATCAGTTACGCCCACCCAATGACTCAAGCTGAAAAATTGAGATATGAACAGCTGCACTCATCCACCATACCAAGAATAGCTTTCAGGAAACCAAGCTCCACTTGGAAAACTGCATTTAGTAACTCCTCTAGACTTGAGAGAACATTATGAGCAACTTTCATAGTGAATAATGAAATGTCTATAAAAAAACTGTTTAATAGCATTTATAAAATACATATTTTCTCCTACAAGTAAGCAAGTTAAATAATTTTTGTGACAGTTTATGCCTTGGGATTTTAAACGTGTATGCTTTATTTGGAATTTTCTTGCTAAACAATTGCCAATATTTTTTGTCAAATATTACCTCTCAAGAGAACATTCTCAGAGGAATCGCAGCTCACCCACAAGGCACAGGCTACGTGGAACAAGTCTAAGCTGCAAAAATAAGACATTCCAGGTCTCTCTGTTCATTTTTCCTTGATGTTGCTTTCTAACTCACCTATCCCAACTCTGCCCTAAAGTTCCAGTGGCAATAAACAAACAAACAAAAAAACAAACTGCCAAGTGAGGGAAGAAAAGCAGAGCAGTTCTGAAAACCACCAAAATTTGGAGTAAATATTGTTGGAACTTGTGCTTTGAATATCTAGTGACTCTTTTCATGTGAGTCTCATCTTCTTTACTTCCATTCATACAACCAAATGAGTAACCTGCTTCAAAGCTGCTTGCCCACAAGTAGCAATGTTTATCTATACTTGGATGGGATATGAAGAAAACAAGGTTCTATCCCAGCTTTAGCAAAGAGAAGGGAGTTAACATCGACTGAGTATGCATCAAACCCATATGCCATGCCTTTGCATAATTGGTTTCACTTAGTCTTCACAACAATACTTGACTGTGGATTATTTATACTTGCATTATAGAAAAAAAAAAGACACTGGCTCAGAGAGGCTAAGTGACTTCATCAAAGTCACAAAGCTTGTATGTGGCAGAGCAGGAATTCAAATCCAGGTCTAAATACATCTTGCTCTTCACATATTAAGCACTTAGGCTGGCACATAGAGCTGAATAAATACTGGCTATGTTTTTAATTAAACCACAGGACTATAAGTTGAATACTGTCCTAATACAATGTGATAAGCAATATAATGCCTAAATGCTGTGACAAATACTAACTGTATCAGTAACTACAAACTGGTTCAAAATTGAGGTACGTGCCACAATTACATCTTTAATGCAATGGTCCAGGTGAAACCTGATGATTATGTGGCCCAGGTAGTGGCTGCCAAGGACAGAGACAAGCAGCTGGGGTGTGAACACATGCTCCACTCTATGTGATCAAAGACCATAGCTATAGAACGCTGATTTTTTTTTTCCTGATTCCCTCAAGCCCTTTTGTTGTTACTGGTATACATGTATAAAAAACAAGATGGTTTTTCAATATCCCACATTTTAACTATTCTCGGCTTAAAAGTGTACTCTTTATTCCAAGTAAGAGAAAGGTGGTGGTCACTTCAGGCTCTCCTCTTTCCCTCTTTTTTTTTTTTTTTTTTGGTATGCTGTATGGCAGGGGTCACATTTCATTCTTTTTCCATGTGAGTATCCCACTATCGCAGCACTATTTGTTGAATTTTTGTTTGTTTTCGGGAAGTGCATGGGCAGGGACTCGAACCCCCTCTTCCCCTCTTTAAGCATACTTCATCATTCCAACCACTGGTGTTTAAGCCAGAGTACAATGGAAAACAGGGTCCGTGACAGCATCCCACCATTTATGATCTGAAATGATCAGGAAATGAAGCATTTTAGCCAAAAGAAAATTATTCCAAACAGCTAACCCATTTCTTATCCAAACAATTACAAGACAATAAATAAGTGACATTATAGCTATACTTTTAATATTTGATGATTCAAGATGACTTTGTGGACCTTCAGGGCAATCATTCCGAGTATTAGTCATCACTCTACAAAGAGCCTGTCAATGTATGGAAATTTCAGGTTAAAGAATATCAGCTAATGGGGAATTTACTATGTAAAGAGAAGCACTATCCCAATCAAAATTCCAACAGCCTCCTTCACAGAAATGGAAAAGCCAATCATCAAATTCGTACGGAAGAGTAAAGGTCCCAAAATAAACAGTCAAAGCTATCTTGAAAAAGAACAAGAAGGACTCGTCCATCCCAATTTCAAAACTTATTACAAAGTGAATCAAAACTGTTGCACCGGCAAAAAGACAGATAGAGAGAACAATGGAATAGAACTGAAGATAGATATAGAGAACAATGGAATAGAACTGAGAGTTCAGAAATAAACCCTCACATCTGTGCCAACTGATTTCTGATAAGGGTACCAACTCCACTCAATGGGGAAAGAACAGTCTAATAAATAGGGCTGGGGAAACAACAGTCTCTTTAATAAAAGTGCTGGGAAAAGGTGAATATCCTCACTCAAAAGAATTAAAGTGGACCCCCCCCATACAAAAATTAATCCAAAATGGATCAAGACTAAATATAAGAGATATAAATATGAAACTTTTAGAAGAAAACAGAGAAATATCTTCAGGACTGTATTAAGTAAGGGATTCTTAGACTTAACAACAAAAGTACAGGCAACAAAAGAAAAGTTAGATAAATTAGACTTCAACAAAATACAAAGCTTTTGCGCAAAAGACAATATCAAGAAAGTAAAAAGACAACCTACAGGATGGTAGAAAATATTTGGAAACCAAATATTGGATACAAAGAACACTTACAACTCAACAAAAAGAAACAACCCAATTTAAACATGGGCAAAGGATTTAAATAGACATTTTCCCAGAGAAAATGTTAAGAGCAGCTAATAGGCACATGAAAAGATGCTCAATATCATTCATCATTCACAATAATGAGTCCACTGAATTGGAAGTTAAGGCTGCCATCTGGCCACTTTGGGCTCCTCGGGCCTCTGAATCAACAGGCAAAGATGGGGATTACTGTACTGGCTGGGGTGACTGACCCTGACTATCAAGGAGGAGATAGGACTGCATCTACACAACAGAGGTAAAAAGAGTTTTCCTGGAATACAGGAGATCCCTTAGGGCACCTTTTAGTACTACTATGCCCTGTGATTAAAGTCAATGGAAAACTACAACAACCCAATCCAGGCTGGACTAAGGATGACCCAGAAACTTCAGGAATGCAGAATTGGGTCATCCCACCAGGCAAAGAATGGCCAGCAGAGGTGCGTGCTGAGGGTAAAGGAAACATGGAATAGGTAGTGAAAGAAGGTAGTGATAAATATGAACTACAACCATGTGACCAGCTACAGAAACGAGGATCGTAATGGTATGAATATTTTTTCCTAGCTTTGTTATATGCTTGTATTTGTACATAAAGCAAATATCTGTTTTTTTCTCTATCTTATCCCTTTATCATGTGACATAAGTTCACTGTTCCTGTCATAGTATTTAAGTCACAGGATATCAAGTTTAAGACTGAATGTTACCCAAGGACTTGCACCTTATTTTGGAGAGATTTAGTGCATCTCCAGTTGTATACAGGACAGTTGAGTATTGCTAGGCAAAAAAAAAATAAAATAAAATAAAGCCTGTTACTGTTTTTTATTTAGAGGTTAAGTATGTTTTAAGGTGAGGTGTATAGCTGCCACGTTGAAAAGGGGTGGACTGTGACTGCTAGGTTTATGTATCAACTTGGCAAAGTAATGGTGCCCAGTTGTTTGGTCAAGCAAGTGCTGGCCTAACCGTTACTGCAAGGACATTTTGTGGACTTAAATCATCAGTAAGCTGATGGAATCTGTGACTGATTACAACTAAGGAGAGCGTCTTCAGCAATGAGAGACACTTAATCTGATCAGTTGAAGGCTATAAAAGGAGAACTAAGACTTCAGTAGTCAGAAGAGAGAATTTTTATCTCTACTTCAGCCAGCCAGCATCTCCTGGGGAATTCATCAAAAACCTTCATCGGAGTTGCCAGCTTGCAGCCTGCCCTATGGAATTTGGACTTGTGCATCCCCACAAGTTGTGTGAGACACTTTTATACAATCTCATATTGACAGATATCTCCTGTTGGCTCTGTTTCCCTAGAAAACCCTAATACATCCAGCAATCTCACTTCTAGGTATATACCCAGAAGAACTGAAAGCAAGGACTCAGATATTTGCCCAGTAATGTTCATAGTAGCATTATTCATAATAACCAAAAGATGAAAGCAACCCAAACGTCCATCAACAGATAAATGGATAAGCAAATTATGGTATAAACATATGTTTCAGTTTGCTAAAGCTGACAGAATGCCATATACCAGAAATGGATTGGCTTTCACAAGGCAAATGTATTAGGTTACAAATTTACAGTTCTAAGGCTATGAAAATGTCCAAAGTAAGGCATCAACAAGAGGATATCTTCATTCAAAAAAGACTGATCATGTCTGGGGCTTGTCTGTCACATGGGAAGGCACATGGTGATGTCTGCTGTTCTTCTCTCCCAGTTTCTGGTTTCAAATGGCTCTCTTAGCTTCTGGTATCTCCCAAAGTACCCTCCTTCTGCATCTCCAAATGTCTGTGTGCTCTCTAAAATGTCCCTTTGTAAAACGACTCCAGTAAGCAGATTAAGATCCAACCTGAATGGGCTGGGTCACAACTCCACAGAAACAACCTAATCAAAGGGTCCCACCCACAACTGAGTGAGCCACATCTCCATGGAAACAACCTAATCAAAAACCCCACCCCAACAATAGGTCTGCCCCCACAAGATTAGATTAGAAGAACATGGCTTTCCTGGAGACATAACAGTTTCAAACCAGCACAACATACAATGGAATATTATTGAGCTATAAAAAGGAATGAAGTACTGGTACATGCTACAACATGAATGAAACAAAGACATCATGTTGAGCCAGACACAAAGGGACAGATATTGTATGATTTCATTTATATGAAATAACTACAATATGGAAATTCATAGAGATGGCAAGTAGATCACAAGTTATCAAGGCTGAGAGTTGAAGAGTGGTGGGTAGGGTGGCAACTTTAATGGGTACAGAGTTTCTGTTTGCAGTGATGGAAAAGTTTTGGTAATGGACGGTGGTGATAGTAACACCGTGTTATGAACGTAATTAATATCACTGAAAGTGATTAAAATGGAAAATTTTATGATGCATATGTTACAATAAAGATTTTTTAAAAAGAGTATTGTGGTTCACATTTGAAATTAAGTCCTTCATATATGATTTGAAGTGTTTGTAATGAGATGAAAACAATACAGAACAGGGAAATACAAGAACCTAATGTTTACCTTATGCTAAATAGTATGAACCATGATGGATACACTCATTTTCTCATCTTCCTGGAGAATACTTCCTGACTAATTTGACTTAAAGACCAGAACTACTGCATATGGAGCAAAAATGCCTCATCACTGAAACAGAGCAGTGCCACCTTAAAGCATTACTCAGTCCCTGAGAGAGGAAGTAATATCACCATGGCATTCTTCCATTTTTAAACCATGGCTTTCCTCCATTTTTGAATACTTAAATATTTAAACAAAAAAACTTTCAAAAACAAAAGAGTAAGAGCCAAATCAAATTCTTCAGTTTCTATGGTTTCTTTCACCTGTTTCTACTTAAAAATTCCATGTCACGCCTTTTGTAGAGCCACGAGAAAGCCAGCAGATGCCGCTAAGTTCGCCACGTGCCCTTCCAGCTGAGAGAGAAACAGTGAACTTCATCAGCCTTCTTGAACCAAGGTACCAGGGAAGCTGTTTGAAACCAAAAGCCAAAGGACCAGCAGACACCAGCCACATGCCTTCCTGGATGAGAGAGGTGTTCCAGATATCATCAGCCTTTCTTGAGTCAAGGAATCCCGAAAGCCTCCACTAGACTCCATAAGCTGGCAGCCTTTGTAGAGGCTGATTGTAGCCATGTTCCTGCTGCCCCATTTACCACCCAGCAGAGGGAAGGGGCTGGACTTGGGCTGACACCTATGTGTGTCAGGTCCTGCAGAGAAAGTATGGGGTAGGACTCTCTAGACAAAGAATCAATAAGGACAAGAAGAACATGAATAATATGATAAATGAACTAGACCTAACAAACATATACCGAACATTGCACCCCAATGTTGAGTCCCAAAACAGATCTCAATACATTTATAAAGACTGAAATTATGCAAAGCCCATTCTCTTATCATAATGGAATGAAGCTAGAAATCAATAACAGGCAGAGAGCTGGAAAATTCACAAATATATGGAGGTTAAACAACACTATTAATCAGTGGGTCAAAGAAAAAATTTCAGAAGAACTCAGTCAATATCTCAAGATGAATGAAAATGAGAACACACATATCAAAACCTATGGGATTCAGCAAAGGCAGTGCTGAGAGGGAAATTTATAGCCCTAAACACCTACATTAAAAAGGAAGAGCTAAAATTAAAGACCTAACTGCACATCTCAAAGAACTAGGAAAAAGAACAGCAACTAATCCCAAAGCAAGCAGAAGGAAAGAAATAAAAGAGATTAGAGCACAACTAAATAAAATTCAGACCAAAAAAAATTAAGAGAAGCAATAAAACCAAAAGTTGGTTCTTTGAGAAGATCAATGAAATTTACAACTCCTTAGCTAGACTGACAAAGACAAAAGGAGAGGAGATAAATTTTGATAAATAAAATCAGAAATGAGAGGGCAGGGTCCATGGTCCTAAGAGGATACTATGACAACAAACTAGACAACTTAGATGAAATGTACTAGTTCCTAGAAACACATGAGCAACCTACACTGACTCTAGAAGAAAGAGAAGACCTCAATAAACCAAAAAGAAATCGGCTTGTGTAAATGTAAGAAGGTACACCCACTGTGGAAGACAGTTTGACAGTTCCTCAGGAAACTAAGTATGGAATTAGCATATGATCTATCAATCCTGCTACTGGGTATATTCCCAGAAGTAGTGAGAGCAGGGACTAGAACCAGACATTCGCACACTGATGTTCAAAGCAGTATTATTCAAAATTGCCAAATGATGGAAGCTACCCAAAGATGAATGACCAGTGAGTGGACATACGTATGATGGATTATTATTCAGCAGTATGAAGGAATGAAATCCTGATGCATGTGACTGCACGGATGAATCTTGAGGACGTTATGTTGACTGAAATAAGGCAAACACAAAAGGACAAGTATTGTATGATCTTGCTGATATGAACGAATTATAATAAGCAAATTTATAATGTTAGAGTCTAGAAAATTGGTTACCAGGAGATAGAATGGGGAGCTGATGCTGAATTTGTGCAGAATTTCTACTTAGGTTGACTGTACATGTTTGGAAATGGATAGTAGTGATGGTAGCACATTATCGTGAATGCAATTAATAGTATTATGCTTGTGAATGTGGTTGAAAGGGGAAGTTTTAGGTCATGTATGTTATTAGAAAGAAAGTTAGAAGACATTGGGCTATACCACAGTGAGCCCTGTTGTTGACGATGTGGGTATGAATATAAGAATGTTCTCTCACGAATTATAACACACGTACAACATTATTCAAGATGTTTATAATAGGGTGGAATATGGGGAAAATATAACTAATGTCAACTATGGACTATAGTTAACAGTCATATTTTAATACTTTCCTCAATAGAACAAAGTACAATACTAATGCAAAGCGTCAATAGCGGGGCATACGGGAACACTGCATTTTTTACACAACTTTTCTGCAAACTTACAATTTCTCTAATTTAAAAAAGTAATTAACAGCCACACACACACAAAAAACCATTATGCTAAGTAAAAGAAACCAGATACAAAGTTTTACATAAGATGTAAATATAAAAACATCTATAGAGATAGAATTAGATCAGTGCTTTTGTCGAGCTGGTGAACCATAGAAGGCCTGAGAGGAGACTGCTAAGGGGGTGGGGTTTTCTTTTTGGAGAAATAAAATGTTCTAAAATTGATTGTGGTGAAGAATGCACAACTGTGATTACACTAAAAGCCACTGATTGTATACTTTGGATGGATTGCATGGTATGTGACTATATCTCAATAAAACTGCTTTTAAAAAACAAAACAAAAATCACATGTCATTATGGCAAAAATAGTATGGTTTTGAAAAATGGAAAACTTGGCAGAGGAGATTCTTAGAATGAACAATTTTATTATGGAAAATGTTGAGGACTCTAGTTTCTGAGAAAAGTCAAATAAAATTCACTGACTCCAACCTTTTAATGAAATGTATTGTCTTTTCTTTTACTAAGGGAAACAGCTGTCGTAGGAACAAGGAATTTGGCAAGTAAAACACTAACACATCTTTAAATTGATAATAGCTGTGGATTCTTTAGGATTATTTGACAAGAGATTTACAATGTTTCCAGGCACTCAAAACCACTTGTGTATTCTTATCAATATAATAAAGCAATATAAGTTCTGGCCTGCTCAGATAGCTCCACCACGCATTCAGCCTGAAACCTGGCCTCTGGCTGGAATGGAAAGAAAGGGCAGGAAAGGAAAGGGGGTGAGGGGAGACGAGGCACAAGCGACACACAGTAAAGTCATGATCGGGTTTTCAGAGGGAAAGGGTCCAGAGAGGAAAAATGGTCCCATCCACACAGAGGACAACTGCATGGGAAAGCAACTTCTGGCAAAAATATGAGCTTCTCAAGAACAAAGGTCATAGCTTATCCCTTCCTGAATAATCAGCACCTAGGATATATGCCAGCCAATTACAATGTTTAAGAGTTTCATAAGTAATCTAAGTCAATTAAAAGTTTGAAAATTGATCTGAAATCGTTAAGAATTCATTTCACTATTTTCTTCTTGCCTTAAAACATACTTCTTTGGGGGGAAGTATATTTCCCCCAATATACTTCGTAAGTAAATTCATAGGCTCACGGAATATTCTATATTTTATCTTATATCTGTACTGTCTTCCTACACAAAGTGCTCTAATTTATCAGTCCTATTATTTAAGACCCATTTCCTTGATCACTGAAATATGTTATTCCCTGGTCCTCCATCCTAATCGTAATTGTTTTCAAATTTGCAACTTATCCTGGGGAAAGGACTTCAGGTGAATAAGAGCCATAAAAATAGAAGAGAAATGTAAAGTGTTTGGTTTTATTTGCAATCTGATTCTTGTTAACCTCTTGATATACTCTCAGCCTTCTTTTAAGGAACATAAAATAGTTATATATAAGCAGATCTCACTCATTTCACAATGTTTTTCACAATTTTGATACTAGATTTGCAAAGCCACTAAGTTTTCACCAGAGTGCCTACATAATTCTTTCACATGAGTTTTAAAAAGTTAAATTCCGCAGTTTATACATAGTTAGCTTCCCTAATACTTCACACAATCAACTTTGATTAAAATAGGTTAGTATTTCCCAATCTTTGTCTTCTGAGAAGTTAAACAGTGCTTTGAGAAGAGAGGGCTTGGTTATATAAATTTAGGGATCAATGGGTTTAAACAAAGCTAAGCAAGGTTTCTTTACTGCTGAATTTCCTTCAGTATAATGAGGTACACAGTGTCTCTTCAGACGGACAGAACATGTGATGAGTTACAGAAGGATTTTTACTTCAGAAACTGTTTTCATGCAACTTCTTTCTATCAGAATTAGCAATGCCCCAGAAAATACACTGGGAATTGCTGGGTTAAATCCTGTCCTGTGTTTTACTTCAGAGACCTAAAAACAATGACACACTGATGGCTCTGTAGCCTGTCAGGCATTAAAATGGATGTAGTGCATTCATTCATTCATTTATACACACACACACACACACACACATACAAATCCCTGTTTTAATGTGTACTTTAACTATAGTACTGTGATACAGAAACAGTCTGTTGTGATCTACACAAACTTCAGTGAAAATCTATTTGCTAAACAGATACTGAATTACTCCTATGTTGTGATGAATTATGACTTAAGAATTAAGAGGACTGAAAACGCCATGGACATTTTCTAAATGTCCTAACATTTAATGGCAAACGCCAATTATTCCATAGTCTAGTCTAAGAATTAACCTCAAGTCTACGAACACCCACAGGGGTCATGAATTGGCTTCAGCATATCCAAAACCCTGAAATTATAAGATTACCTATACCTGCACATTTTTGTGGGAAGGAAGCTCTTTTATCAGATATTCAAAGGATTCCAGGGCCCAAAATTACGTTTTTAAAACAGTATCCATGAACCAGAAGCCTTCTAGCATCACTCCAGTAATATTTCCAACGAGACAAATGCATTTGCCAAATCAAGATTAAAAAAAACTTTGCAAATAGTCCTGATTAAAACATTTCCAGGGTTTTAATGTGGTAAATGTGGTAACAGAATCTGTACAAATACAAGTTGTAGATGCTCTTTTTCTCCCTGTTCTGATGTGTTGGTATCTGGTGAGTCTGCAGGAATCATAAATTACTTTACAGGAGTTAATAAACTTTACTTAATTTATTCCAAGTTTAATAGTTTTCAGCTCAAAAGTCATTCTTTCCTTACAGCATAGGAAATTAGCACTTCCTTCGTCACCTCTAATATAACAAGGTGGTTCATTACCAATCACTCCCTGTATCACCAATTGTGTCTAACCTTTGGATGTTGTTTGCTGACCTACCACTCGCAGGGCAAGATCAGACCAGGGGCTCCAGCCTCATCACAATACTCTCCCACCAAAACAAACTATACCCATGCCCCAAATATGTCTTATAATGTCCTATCCAGTTTTCCTCCAAATTCTACACATTACTCAGAAACTTGCTCATGTCCCACTTTCAATGAAACTTTTCCAACCCCATCCAGCTCCCAAGTGATCTTATCACCCAACACTGTACACCTAACAAAAGTGTTTCCCAAGAGACTGCATCAGACTTCTGACAGAATCTGAGAGGAGACCAGGAAATTGCATATTTAATGAGCATCCTAGGTAATTCTGATTCCCACTAGAGTTAAAAAAAATCACTGCTTAATATATATTATAATACATATATTTATATATAATAACTAGTCTATACCAGTTATACTCAACCCTGGCTTATCATGAGAATCATCTGGAGAGTTCTTAAAATTAAAAATGCCAGCTTCCATCCCAAAGCCAGTAGGACAGAATCACTCAGCCATTTTTTTGAAAGTCATCAATTTTTTTTTAAAACATCCCAAGCAATTCTAATGCATAATGATACTTGCAAATCACTCTATAATATCCATTTTCCAATAAATCCTACACAGCCCATTACAGAGCTTCTGTTTTCATATTGAATCGTTAATTAACTCATTTTGATTTTATTTTCCTTACATTTATTGCCTGTCAAACTTTATTTCCTCTCTTCTTAATCATAAAAGTCCACCATCATCCTTCTTAACTCCCAACAAACTGGGTGGAGTAGTGAGAACCAGACAGTCTTTCTTGGATGAATATCAGTCCACCCTAATCCATTCAGCCAAGAAAAAAATACACAAGAGAAATAATTATCTTTTTGCCAACTCACCCACCCCAACACTCATTTTCCTTTTCTTATACCCACACCATTATTCATCTTCTTCCTCTATATTATCAAATAATCAATACAAGATATACCAGTACCAAAGAGTATTTCCTGTTAGACGATAAGAACATACTAATTGGTACTATATTTAGACTTCGAAAGGAACACATTTTTAATGGCTGAGAATCTGGCACATTTTGATCTAGGCTTGAGGATGAAAACCAGAGTCAAGGGAACGAATGCAGAAAATGACACTGCTGCTCACTGCTAGGGAAGGGCAGAAGCAAGTAGCTGTTCATGCCGGTTTGCAAGTTTTATACACCCCAGAAAAGCCATGGTTTAATCCTGATTCAATATTGTAAGGCAAACACTTTTGATGAGATTACCCACCACGAAGATGTGGCATACCAAATTGTGGGTGTGACCTCTTGATTAGATGGAAATGTGTCTCCACTGATTCAGGATGGGTCTTGATTAGTGTAAAGGAGTCCTTTAAAAGAGGAAACATTTGGAGAGAGCTCAGAGGTGACACAGATGCTGACGCTTGAAGGACAGAGCCAATGTAGATTTCTGGAAATTGAGACAGAAATAACCTGGGTGCTCAAGCAAGGAGTCACAGAAATAGCCAGAACCTTAAGAGAATAAATCTCTGGGCCCAACAGATGCTAAGATAGGAAACCCAGAGATTTGTCCCACAGCAGCTAAGTGAATGTCCGTAGACACTTAAAGGAGGAAACCACTGGCATCAGAAGCTGGAAGCAACAGAACCAGGAACAAGGACCAGCAGGCACCAGCCACATGCCTTCCCAGATCACCTCTTCTTGTGCCAAAGTATCTTTCTCAGGATACCTCAGTTTGGACATTTTCTTGGCTCTACAACTGTAAACTTATAACTTTATTAATTCTTTTTAAAAGCCATTCCATTTCTGCTATGTTACATTCCAGCAGCATAACAAACTAATACAGATTTTGATACCAGAGAAATGGGGTGCTGCAGTTTGCAAGTACCAAACATGTTGAGACAGCTTTTTAAATGGATAAGGAAAACATTTTGGAAGAGTTGTGAAGATTTTGATAGAGAAGCCCTGAATTGCTTTGGAGAGACTGTTGGTAGAAATGTGGACTCTGAAGCTACCTCTGGCAAGGCTTTAGACAGAAATGAACATGCTGTTGCAAACTGGAAGGAAGGCATTCTTTGTGGATGGAAGGCAGATTTTGAGAGTGACAAACTCAGTTATTTAGCAGAAAAAATTTCCAAACCAAATGTAGAAAAAGCCATCTGGCTGCTTCTTGCAGCTTACAGTAAAATGTGACGGGAAAGAGCTAAATTGAGTACTGAATCTTGAGTACAAAGAAACCAGAAATTGATGGTCTGGAAAACTGTGGGCTTCCAGAAAGTAAGACCCCAGTGAATAGCACCCTATGTGGGGATTTAATCAAACATGGAACCGTCAGCCACTACAGGACAAGAGAGTATTGGAGATGGAGTTACCAGAAAGGATTTGTGGAAAGTCCTATTGTCTGATGATTATGATCCCAGTATACTGCATAGAAAACCAAGTGTGGCAGGATCTATATAAATAGAATCACTGCCAGTCTGGACTAAAAGGGGCAGAAAAGGAACAAATCGTAGGAAAAATGGTTTCAGAGGCAGAACAATGGAAGCTAAGGTCTAGAGCCAGGAAATACAGGGCCAGGAAAGCACTCATACATGTGGAAAGGGTGAGTCTGCCCCAAAAGCAGAGGGCAGGCCTTCAGCTTTGTTGCTCAGGAAGTTGTGCTTCCCCAGGCATCAGAGAGTGTGCAGCACATAAACCTGGGATTGGGGGGAGCTTGGCTGCCACCCCATTGTTTGAAGCAGGTTGAACATGTACCCCAGCGATGGCAGAGATCCTGGGCTCTACTCCAAAGCTTGGAGAGAGTAGAGCGGAGAGAAAGATAGTCCCCCGCAATGAGACCCAGTATTGCAATTCACCCCAGCATTTGGAGAGAGAGCAAGGCCACTGCATAGGCCCTTGGAAAGGGTGGGACTACCATTTTCTCAAGCTCTAAGGATAAATGACTCAGACTTTGAAATCCAATAGTTTGCCCTGCAGGTTTTCAGAACTTTTTGGGTCTGGTGGCCCCTGTTTACCTTTCAGTTTCTCCCTATGGCAATGGAAACATGTATCCTATGACTGTCCCTCCTTTGTATATTGGCAGCAGATAACTGTTCTGAGTTTCACAGGTCCAGAGCCAGAGGAGAATCTTTTGCCTTAGAACAGACCATGCCTGTTGCCAACTCTGATGAGATTTTGTACTGGTTTTGACTTTGTATGGAACTTGTACTGTTACCGAAATGGTTTAAAGCTTTTGCAATATTGTGATGAAATAGAGTTTGCATATGGAAAGGATATGTCTTTTGGGGTGTCCAGAGGGTGGGATGTGCCAGTCTGAAAGTATTATGTACCCCTGAAAAACCATGGTTTAATCCTGATTCAATATTGTAAGTTGGAGACTTTTGATTAGATATCTCCACAGAGATGTGATATATCCAATTGTGGGTAAAACCTTCAGCTTCAATGAAGATTGTAACTCCACTAATTCAGGGTGGGTCTTGATTAGTTTAATGGAGTCCTTTAAAAGAGGAAACATTTGAACAGAGTTCAGAGCTTGGAGAACAGAGCCAATGTAGACTTTTGGACAGTGAGATAGAAACAGCCCGAATGCTAAGCAAGGACTTACAGAAATAGCCAGAACCTAAAGAGAAGAAATCTCTGGGCCCAGCAGATACTAAGCTAAGATATGAAACCCAGAGTTTTAAACCAGAGCAGCTAAGTGAATGGCCACAGACACTTAGGAGAGGAAACTACTGGCCTCAGAAGCTGGAAGCAATGGAACCCAGAAAAAGGACCAGCAGACGCCAGCCACGTTCCTTCCCAGATCAACCTTCCTTGAGCCAAGGTATCTTTCCCTGGATGCCTTAGTCTGGATATTTTCTCAGCACTAGAACTATAAACCTGTAACTTATCAAGCTCTCTTTTTAAAAGCCGTTCCATTTCTGTTATATTGCTTTCTGGCAGTTTACAAACTAATACACTGCTCATTTAATTTTTCTTCTTTTGGCTTAGGAAAGCCTTTCTAAAGTCATCCTAAAAGTTGCCTGGCACCAATGAGCATGAACTCTTACAAAAAGCCATTACTATGACAGGTAAACTAGCCCTCATATTCCAAACGGGCAGATTTCCCAATTCATACTACTTGCTGTTATTTGGTTCCAGAATTCTAGGCAATTAAATTTTATAGAGGATAAAGTTAAAAGCCTGACATAATGGGCTAACTCCCCAACAAATGTGTTTCATCTTTTACTGGAAGACTGCTGCTTCTCCTACAGGGAGAAAGGGCAATAAAACCAAACATCATGTTTTCAACCAGAGAGGAATCACTAAAATAATGCTGCAAACTCATGTGGTATGAATTAAATGCTATTGCGACACCCATCCCAAAAAGTACCAGAAAAGCCACATACAAATACAAACACACACAAAAATGCCTTTAGGGGCAAGTTTTGCGTGGAATGACTAATAAAAGGGAAAACCCCTAGAGAAGATTTAAACTATTTTAAACAAATTTAATGCCAGGATTATCTGAAAATAGGTTAAAGCAAAGAGGATAACCTTAAGTTATAAAATAAACGGTCGCTCAGGAATTATCACCCATATGCAGCCCTTTCTCAGCTCTCAGTGGGAGGCTCTGAACGGCAGCCGTAGCCTTTTGTTCCAATACACATAGTTTCCACAAGCCTGGCAAGCTCGCAGCCACCCAGGAACTCCAGCAGCCTGGAGCACCCCACCCACCTCCCCCACAGCCGCAGGGTTTTCCTTTTTTGCTATAGGAGGCGAGGAACACAGGTCCCTTCAGCAATGACACAGGGAAACCAGCCACTCATGAGAAAAGTCTTTTCTTTGCCCCGTTCCGTACCACCTCCCTGTCTCTCAGATATCCAAGCTAGTAATTTATTAGACCTTTATCTGGTTCTTTGTGAGCTATTTCTCATGAAAGGGAATTTCCAGGGTAGACTCTGGGGAACTTAGAAAATCGTAAAAGGAACTCAGTCTGCAAGATGTGACAATGGAGTGGATCAGGGTAGGGAAAGTGGGCAAGTGTTCAGAGGAAAAGTAGGGAGGGTCAAAGTGAGCAGAGGCTGAAATCAGTAATGAAGAATCTTTGGGGATCTGCGAGTGAGACCCTCAGAAGCCCAGCATGGACGTAGGAGACAGACCGACCATCCTCTCTGGAAGACTATACCGGGTCTAAGAAGGAAAAGAGGGACCCCTCCCACTGCCCTCCGCTCCCGGTGCCCGCTGCTCTGCCCTGAAGGCGCCCACAGTGTGATGTGGACTCGGGGAATTGGATTCGACTCGTGACCTTGCCAAGTAGAAACCCGGTGCATCTCAACCAGCCACCTAAGCCCTCTAGCCCTCGATATTGACATCTGTAAAATTACTATGCTCAACGGACAGGTATCGTGCCCTGCTCACCATCCCGGGTCTCTGTGACAATCCAATGAGCTCGCTGTGTAAGCCCAGCGTCTTGTAAATGGACAGCCTCTGCAGGTGTCAGGTCTAGATACAGCTACTATTCTCCCAAGCTGGGAGGGGGCAGGGCACACACCTAAGCCCGTGGCACTGCAGCCAGCCAGACCCGAGCTGTCCCCCAGAATAGCCACTGCCCACACGTGGCTACTGAGCTCTTCCAACGCGGCTGCTGGAAAGATAAAATATGCGGCAGATTCCGAAAGCTAAGTATAAAGCAAAAAGAACACAAAATATCTCAATTTTTGTATTGATCTTAGCACAACATTGTGAACATAATTAACAAAATTAACAGCACTGCAGTATATATCTGTGCTGGAAAGGGGAAATTTTAGGTTGTATATATGGTACTAGAATAGAAATTTTTTTTAAAATTCATGGAACTGCAAAACAGTGAACCCTAAGTTAAACCATGGTCTATAGTCAATGGAACAATTATAAAAACGTGCTTTCATCAACTATAACAGGTATTCCAAACCAATGCCAAGTGTTAATAGGGTGGTATATGGGAATCTTGTATTTTATGTATAACTTCACTGTAACCCACAACTTCTCTAAGAAAGTATGTACATATGTATTTTGGATATATTGGATCAAGTGAAATGTTATTAAAATTAATCTCACTTGTTTTTCTACCTTTTTAATTGGCTCCTAGAAAAATTTTAATTATATATGTGGCTTGCATTATGTTTTTATTGGACAGCAATAAGCTACACTCTGACTCACAAATTTGCTCTGCCAGTTACTACTTTGGGCAAGTTACTTCATCTCTGAGCCTGAGTTTCTGCAAAAATAAATGGTGATAAGAACTCTCAAAGGAGATAATCCACAGAGTTCTTAACAATGCCTGGTAATTTGAAGCTTAATAAACTTATTTATTAATAATTCATTCATTCAGCATACATGTGAGTACCTGCCATGGACTAGACATCATAAGAAAGATACACAATGCCTGCTTTCATAAAGGGCACATCCCGAGAAAGACAGACAATAATTAAAATAATTGCATAAAAATACTGACTGTGTTAGGTGACAAGTGCTATGGGGTACAAAAGGCAGACAACTTGAATGGAGGGAAAATGGGAAGAGTGAACAGTTTTAAACAGCAAGGTGCGAAAAGCCTCAATGTGCAAAACACCGAAGCATAGGCCCAATTGTTTTGGTCACACATTATCAGCCTCAAAAATTATTAGCCATCATGATGATGAATATGCAACTATGTGATGATATTGTGAATTACTGATTATATGTGTAGAACAGAATGATCAAATAAGAATGTTTGCATTTGTTTGGTGTTTTTGGTATTTTGGTAAAAAAATAAAATTAAAAAAAAAAGTTATTAGCCAAAGGGGTAGAGGGTTTCTTTGGGGTGGGGGTGGGGGCAAAAAAAATGCTCTAAAATTGATTGTGGTGATGGCTGCACAACTCTGAATATACTAAAAGCCACTGAACTGCACACTTTAAAAGAACAAACTATATGACAGTGAACTGAATCTCAATAAAGCTGTTAAATTGAAATAAAATACCAAAAAAAAAAAAAAAGTATTAGCCAAAGGTTTATTCCGACACAACTGCACCAGATTCTTCACAGAGTGAGGTGGGAAAGTGTTCCCTGTGATAAAGGGACATTTATAAACCTGAGGCAGGTGCACAGTGTAAGTTAAGGCACCATCCACGATGCACATCAGCTACCTGCCCCTCTGCTTCCAACCCCTGCTGAGGTGGCAGACGTGGGCAATCCCGTTCTATAGCACCGGCCACAGCTGGCTGGACAGGGCAGGTGCCAGATCCCAGGACAGCCAAGGCCTGTGACCTCCAAGGAGCCAGGTCTGAGGACCTCTCCTCAAGCAAGGACAACAGTAACCACCTGGGCCGGCCAGCTTCTCCTAGGAACATGACCTAAGAAATCAGGTGTGCAGTACTGTGTGATGTGATCAGGAAACACTCAGGCGCGTAGCACTGGAGGATGTGACTAAGAACACTAAGAACTGAGGCCTGCAAGTAAGTTCAAGTTAAAAGGAAGCAGAAAACCATGAACAAAGCAGAAGTTCTCGGTACTAACGCAGGCAGAAAGAAAGCTGGTAAAGGGAAATCAAGCTGATGGACACAGAGCCACAAAAACTGGAAAGACTGCTGGGTCACAAGCATCTTCTGCTCCACTGCCCTGTGTTCTTGGTGAATTTCTGGTTCTGATCTCCAATCATTTTTCATTTAGATTTTCCATCCAATCTGAAGAAGACACTACGTCCTGCTAGCTCTCCAGTTGGCATCATTCGTTCCTCTGTCTGTCTGTCTCTCCAGTTGTCCTCCCACAGACCTAGACCAAGGCCTCGCCCCTCAAGGTGAGCCCGACAGCTTCCAGAAAAGGCTCTCCTGGCCATACTTTCCCTGCTCCCACACAGGAATACCTGATTTTTTCCTTAAACAGCCTATTTCCATATTTTCTGCACCAAAACTTCAAATCTCCCTTTGAGATTGTTTGAAGTTAACATCCTCACCTCCAGAAATTTAAACTGCGTTTGATAGATCCAAAACTTGGATCACCCAACAACCATTCCAATCTTCTTTTCTTCCTCTCCAACAAAGGCTGGACCACAGGCAATCCTTTCTAGACTCACTTGCAGCCAGGGGAAGCATAAAAAAACTACAGCCAGTGAGACATAAGCAGAAGCCAATAGTAGATGCCTGAGAAAACCTCTAATACAAAACCTTCCTCTCTTCTTCCTCCTCCTCTTTTATTTTCTAGAAAAGTAGGTGAAATGACCAGGCCATCCTGCAACTATGAAGAAAAGGCCAAGAGATCTGCAAAATCCTCAGCCCTGACAACTGCCCAGCAGCCACCTATTGTTAACTTAAGATATGAGAAAAAGAGAATAGCAATTGCCAACTCTGTCAAGACACTACCAACTAGCTTTTCTATGATATACCCGTCATTACTGAGGCATCACTCCTCAAGACAAGAGTGGGATGAATAATGCAATATAAATCAAACTGAATTTTTTAAACAGGCAAAAGATTTGAAAATTACAAGTGTTGGAGAGGATGCAGAGAAACAGGAGCACTCCTAATTGCTGGTATTAACATAAAAGGGTGCAGCCGCTGAGGAAGACAGCTTCGTGGTTCCTCGGAAAATTAAGTATAGAAATATCGTAAATCCAGCAATCCCACTGCTAGGCATAATATACCCCCAAAGAACTGAAAGCAGGGACTCGGGCAGATATTTGCACACTGATGTTCATCGCAGCATTATTCACAACTGCCAAGAGAGGGAAGCAACCTAAGTGTCCATTAATGAATAAACAAAATGTGCTATATACATACTACAGAATATGATGCATGCAAAAAAAGGAATGAAGTTCTCATACATGTGACAGCATGGATAAAACCTGAAGACATCATTTGAGTGAAATAAACCAGACACCAAAGGACAGCTATTATATGATCTTGCTGATATTAAATAATGAGAATAAGGAAGCTCATAGAGTCAGAATCAAGAATATAGTTTACAGGGGATGGTGACTACAGGGAATGGGAAGTTAGGGCTTAAAATATATAGGGTTCCTACTCAGAATGACGGAAATGCTTTGGTAATAGTTGGTGGTGAGGGTAGTGCAACACTGTGAAAGTAATCAACAGCACTGAAATATACATCTGAATGTAATTAAAAGGGCAAGTGTCAGGTTGTACATATAGGAACAGGATAAAATTTTTTTAAAGAATCCATAGAGCTGTATTACACAGTGAACCCTAAGTTAAACCAGGGACTATAGTTAATAGTACAATTATAAAAATGGGCTTTCATCAATCGTAAAAAATGTTCCACACCAATGCAAGGTGTATTTAATAGGGTGTATGCCAGTTTGAAAGGATTATGTGCCCTAGAAAAGCCATGGTTTAATCCTGATACATCTCATGGAGGCAGTCATTTCTTCTAATCCCTAGTCAGCACTGTAGTTTGGAGGTTTGATTAAATTATCTCCACGGAGTTGTAATTATGGGTATTAACCTTTGATTAGATGGAAATGTGACTCCACCCATTCCAGGTGAGTCTTGGTTACTTAATGGTACTTACTTTAAAGGTTAAAAGAGGCAACATTTTTGGAGAGCCAGGCAGCCGGAGACCTTTGGAGATGAGGAAGGAAAACATCCCCGGGGAGCTTCATGAAAGAAGAAGCCTGGAGAGAAAGCTAGCAGATGTAGCCATGTTCACCATTGCCTTTCCAGTTGAGAGAGAAACCGTGAACTTTATCGGCCTTTCCTGAATGAAGGTAACCTCTTGTTGGTGCCTTAATTTGGACATTTTATAGACTTGCTTAATTGGGACATTTTCATAGCCTTAGAACTGTAAACTTGCAACTTTATAAATTCCCCCTTTTAAAAGCCATTTTGTTTCTGGCATATCACATTCTGGCAGCTAGCACACCACAACAGGGTAGGACATGGAAATTTTGTATTTTATGCCAGAATATTCTGTAAACCCACAATTTCTCTAATAAAACAAAACAAAACAAAAAAAGAGGGCAGGCCATGGTGGCTCAGCAGGCAGCATTCTCACCTGCCATGCAAAAAAAAAAAAAGAAAGAAAGAAAAGAAACTATGTATCAAAAAATCCTTTAAATACCCTAACCAATAGGGTACACAGGTGGTTCCTGGTAGAATGCTCTCCTTCTCTCCTTCCATGCAGAAGACCAGGTTTGGTTCCCAGACAATGCACCCCCCCCAAAAAAAAAAAAAAATCCTAACCAATAAAGTAAAATAAAACCAAATATATGTGTGTGTGTGTGTGTGTGTGTGTGTGTGTGTGTGTGTATATAAAATCAGGAGTTTGCCAAAGGAAAGCCCAATGATGTTAATGTTTTAAAAAACAGGCTTCCTCTTCTTTTTGATAACAGGGTACTGATATTTCTATAGCGAGGGTCCTTCCTGTTTACAGTTAAATGGAATGAACTGCCTTCCAAGTTTCTAGGAGAAATTAAATGCGAAGAGAAGCCATGAACCCAAAATTTACAGACTAAGTTTATCACAAGAACTGATTATGTAAGAAAAAATCATTAAGTAAAATTGTGACATTTTATTCTTCTTAAAATAACAAGCACTTCAAATATTACAGCTTTGGTTTTGCTTATGTAATAAATTTGTTTTTTTATTTTATCACTAGTGTGGGAATTTTTTAAAGCTGCCATTTTGAAGGAATTTTAATATTCCTTCAGGGACCTTGTTCTGTTATAAAATCTAACAAAGGAATGTACAATTTAACAGTGTAGCAAAAACACTAATTATTTTTATCTTTTTCCTCTCATTTTTCTTAAGTAAATGAAAATTTAAAATACCTTATTTTTACAGTGAAAATTCCTGCACACTATTTCTCTCCACATGGAAAAAGATGGAAGAAAAATTTGTGCATAAACAATCTTTAAGGAATGACACTAGAAATTCAACCAAAATAAACAAACTACTAACTGACAACTACCATTCTGTGCTTTTTTCTTCCCCCCATATGGGGACAGTTTGGGGCTTCTCAGAACTATTTGAATGCCACCCCAACTGTGACCCAACTCCTCCTAGATCAGTCTTTACTCTCCAAAGATTCAACTTGCTTTGGCTCAGCAGGCAGGAATGCTCACCTGCCATGCCAGAGGACCCAGGTTCGATTCCCGGTGCCTGCCCATGTAAAAAAAAAAAAAAAAAAAAAAAGATTCAACTCGACTGAGGCCAAAATAACTTGCTAACCAGAAACCAGGTCCTCTCACCATCCGAGCACAATGACTTTGATCATGTTCATTGGACACAAGGACTTAGCAGGAATTTGCAAGAAGCTGAGACAGCAACAGAGATGTAAGTTATAAGAGGCCTGGGAACACGTCAGAAATCAAGGGCCCGGGACTCTCTCACATTCTTTATCTGCTTTCCTACTAGCTCCTCCAACTTCTCCAGGCACTACCAGTTCCAACATTCCAGAAGCCAGACTTACTCAAGTATCCATCCAACAGCCGTGCACGACATGGGCACCGGGGGAACAAAGCCTGTGTCCTGACGGGGGTGACAGCCTACTGGGATCTGAGCATCTGCAACGTGAGGGGGAATCAAAGTTTTGAGGAACGTGAGATCTTCAAAAGGGACCAGTAGAAACAAACCAACAGAAGCACCAAGCTCAAAACACTGTCCCATCATCTTTGTTCAATTTTAGTTTCTCTACTTCAACTCCAAATTTTGCATCAAGAGAAATAACTCTCACTAGGGAATTATTATTGAATGGTTAACAGTCCCATTATTTTTTCACTCTCACCCATACGTAAGTTTTCGACATATCCAAATATGATACATGGGTATCATGAAAACAGTTTCAAAAGCTGGGATAAAAATCACCCTGCAAAATGTTATTTCTTGAAATACTTATTCATTAATATTGCAAACAGATGGAGAAAATGACTTCAAGATAAACTTAACACCACAAATGAGCTTCATGAAACCAATCAATAGAGGACAACGCAGAGATCTATGTAGCCACCCAGGGCATGTTCTCTCATCTCAATGAGAGTTGGGTTGAATCAACAGATCCTTCCAGCTCCATAGCAGAAGTCAGGAGGCTAGTATTTTAATTCTAGCCCTCCAGGTAGAAACTGGGATTTATTAACTCAAAATTTACTAGGTAAATCCAAATAGTTTAAAATTGACTACAGGGAGAGACATTTATTTGGTACAAAATTTATATTTTGGTGAACACATTACCTAATTTAATTGTATTGTCAGTTTAGTTGAACACCATAAGTACATGGAATCTTGAATAGTCATGAGATTTTGTTGGTTTGTCCAGGTTAGTTTTGTCCAGGTTTGTCCAGGTTATTATCCTAGAGTAATAGGAACAGTGAATAAAGAAGTATTTGCAAAGTCCCCTTGGAGTACTGGGAGAAAAGGAACAAGTATTCAATTTCCCCATTTGGAGAATTTCTAATATTCTCACAAGCAATGGAGACAAGCAAATCAATAGGACGAGCCCTCAATCTTAGGGTTCGCCCCTATGAAACTTATTCCTACAAAGGGTAGGCTAAGCCTACTTAAAATTAGGCCGAAGAGGGCAGTGTGACGGTGACCCAGAGGCAGAACTCTTGCCTGCCATGCCAGAGACCTGGGTTCGATTCCTGGTGCCTGCCTATGCAAGAAAAAAAAAAAATTAGGCTTAAGACTCAACCCCAGAGAACCTCTTTTGTTGCTCAGATGTGGTCACGTTTTCTCTCTCTAAACTCACTTGGCAGGTGAACTCATTGCCTTCCCCTCTACGTGGTACATGACCCCTAGGGATATAAATCTCCCTGGCAACATGGGACAGAATTCCCAGAATAAATCAGGACTGGCATCAAGGGATTGAGAAAGCCTTTGTGACCAAAAGGAGGAAGAGAGAAATGAGACAAAATTTCAAACAGAGGGTTATCCTAGATGTTCTTCTTATACATTATATAGCTACCCATTTTTAGTTTATGGTGTATTGGAGTGGCTAGAGAGACATACATTCCAGTAGCCTTGATTCTTGAAAATTATTTTATAACAATATAGCTTTTACACTGTGACTGCTGTGTGATTGCAAAAACCTTGTGTCTGATTTTCCTTTTATCCAGAGAATAGACAGATGAGATTTTAAAAAAAAAACAGATGAATAAATAATAGGGGGAATAAGATATAAGATAAATTGGGTAAATGGAAATACTACTGGTCAATGAGAGGGAGGGGTAAGGGACATGGAATGTATGAGATTTTTGGGTGTTTTTTTCATTTCTTTTTCTGGAATGATGCAAATGCTCAAAAAATGATCATGGTAATGAATACACAACTAAGTGATGGTACTGTGAGCCACTGATTGTACACCATGTATGGACTGTATGTGTGTGAAGATTTGTCAGCAAAAGTATTTTTTAAATAAAATTGACTACAATGTTTTTATTGATATTGTCCTATGCGTCTGCCATACAACTTTGGGTACAATGCTTAATCTTCTGGATATCAGGTGAATCAGGAGAAAATTTATTTCAAGGTAAATACACCCAGAATATCATCACCAAAAAGGAAACAGCTATTATTCCTGAAGAAATACAATAGAGTTTGGAGACATAAAATCGGCAAACTTAAAAAAGGATCCTGGTTTGCATCCATAGTAAAGAATCCATTCTGCAGGTATTTTCTTAATAGAGAGATATTATACAGGCATTTCCTCATCAATGATATACCGTGCAGGCTGAACATGGCAATACAGGCGTCAGTACAGATCAAACCCATCATATGCCATTTGGATTATTAACAATAACATTACTTTTTAAATTCTGCTTTGGCTTCAAGCAAATGACAGCATATTTTTTTTTTTTTAAATACAAGTAGAATAATGTCATTACTCCAGAGCATTTGAAAATTACTTCCTTTCCTGTGTTTCATAATAAATCTTAAAGGAAGTTTCTGTGACTTCATGGAAGTTTTTTTTTAGTTCCCTAACGTAGGCGCTGCAGACACCATAACACTATAATCCATGGTCTTACTGAAGATAATACCCCAAATGGGTTTAGGCAATGCTACGTCAATGGCACAATGGCACGGCACTAACGCTCTTCTGAAAACTAAAGGCTTCTGAGAGTGGGTTACTGAGCCCAGCAGGGGCTACCACTTTCTAATACTCTTGGGCAAGAAACTTTCTAAACCTTTCTAAACTCTGGTTCCTACATTCCAAAATGCAAGTTATTAGGAGAGTCTCTCCCTCACCGGATTGTTATGAGAAGGAGATGCTAATCAGGTAAACATCAAGCCAATTAAAACAAAATCTAACCTCTCTAATTTAAGACAACAGTAATCTACCCATTGCTGTTTTAAACTGAAGATATCCATATGCGCCTTCATTTAAACAAATTCAGCATATAAAATAGGTAGTCGCATAAAAAAAGATTAGGAGAGGACTACTGGGAGATGACTATTCACTTTAAAGGAATCGTCACTAATCCTTCTTAAATAGCAGTTTAATAACATACAAACTATTATGAGATAATACACACATTTCAAAAATGTATTTTGCAGAGAATGGCATAACTATACTAGCATAACTTGAAAATGATCACACATTTTTTTTTAAAATGAGCACACACAAACTAAAAATGAAAGTATGAAATGAAAATACCTCAGAGCTGAGTATTCTATTCTAACTTTTCTTCCTGAGTTCTGATACACATATATGTTCTTTAAACCGATGCCACAATCCTGAAGAGATTCACCACCTGTACTCTCAAGTGCCCCTCCAACAACTTCCGGAGGACAAGGCTCAGTGATGTGCTGCCAGCTCTCACCAGGCACACGTCCCTCCGCACTACCACTGCATACAGCTACACAGGAAATGCACTTACTGGATACTATACATTCAGCTTGAAAGCTTACAGAATGAAAATTTCAAAGTCACAAAATTCAGAGCCGTTACACAGTTGCCTGTTTTCTGGACAAAGAAGCACTTCTTAAAACCTTTTCATTCTAGGACTGTCAAGATAAGTGAGTCGTGCCGACTCCCCAGTGGACGCTGCCAAAAGGCAATGAACCATCTTAGAGCAAACAAAAAACTGTTAACTGTGGTTAAATGATACATCCTGCTTCTGAATATATGACTGTTCCTCAACAGATTAATTTGCATAAGCCATATAAGGCTTTTAGACACCACCACTAACACATTATAGTCATTTCTAAAAGATTTCAGAAGTTACCTAATAGATACTGAATTAGTCATCTCAATTCCTCTATCTTCACTTATCAATGAAAAGTGTGGAAAGAGCTCACTTACTTTCAAATCTCTACTACAGCTACTATCCAGCAAACAAGGAAGGAAAATATTTCCAGAGACTATATATGGTTTCAGAAGAAAATAAAACTGCTTAAGCAACTTCTCTAAATGCTTACAAAACTGATTTTAAAACTAAAATTAAACCAGGGACATCAAATCGGAAAAGAATCTGCTTAAATTTCTGTTCAAAAGGAAAAAGAAAGTATGATGACTCAATCCCCTCTGCCAGATGAATGACACTCAAATATATCAGTTTTTCTTAACAATACTCTAGGCCTCCAAAAATAAATAAGCGCATCATCAGTGTCAAAAATTTAAATTAAGCCAGTATCACCACTCACATTTTTTAAATATTTCATTTAAGTAGTAAAATGCTATAAACTGTCTTCATGTAAGTTTTTCCCCCCACAATGGTCAAAAGAATCACGGCCACTCCATACGTCAATGGTTAAATACCATAACTATAGTTACTAACCACCTCCTTATATCAAAAACCTTGACCTTGTATCCAAGCAAGTTGCACAGACCACAATTTCCATTCACCTCTCATTTTCATCAGCCCCTCCCCTCTCTTCTGGTTAAAATTAACCAATCATTTGACAGGAAGACGCACTTACCTGCTAGTGCCACACAGTCCTAATTTGTTTGCTACACCAGACCAAAACAAGTTCAGTAGAGTCACTTTTCAAAATAAGCAAATTCATAGCCACGGATAGATGAGAGGTTACCAAGAGCTGGTAGGAGGGAGGAGGTGGAGTTATTGCTTAATGACTACAGAGTTTCTGTACTGGGTGACGAAAAAGCTTCGGTAATGGATGGTGTTGATGGTAACACAATATGGTGGATGTAATTAAAGGCAATGAATTGCACACTCACAATGGCTAAAATGACCAATTTTGTAACAATCAATAATGTCTCCAGACATTGCCAAGTGTCCTCTGGGGACAAAATCACTCACTTGAAAACCACTGCTCTAGGGAAAAGGAGGTCACTGCTGTTCCGAATTCCTGTGGTTAAGAAGTAAAATATAAAATGAAGCTAGAATCACCAGAGAACGATGTCAACCTCAAAGTGAAGCCAACTTGAACAAAATGCTGGAGATACAGAGAGAGATCTGAAGATATTATTTGAGCCCTGGGACTCAGGTGTATATAAAGCAAACTCCACTCCACAGAGCACATTCTATGAGCTCCAAAATTCCCTTTTTTGCTTCAAGCAGTTTTAGTTGGATTTCTCTCACCTGCAACTGGATGAAATGAATGAGGATATACAGTATGTTTTATATCAAAAATGCAAACTATTTAAAAAAAAAAAAAAAAAACACCCAAGGTTCTGAGTAATTCCAAACTCTATCCTTCCAACTGCTTCCCGGAAAAATGGATCACCAATTCTTGCTCTAGGGACATAAGCAATTACACTCCCTTCAAAGAACCTGAAAGTCTCCAGTCTGAATTCCCGAAGGCATGCTGAGTGCCAAGCTCCAGACCAGTCCGTGCAGCAAGGCACAGAGGAAAAAGAAGGGTTAACTGCCATTGCATTTGATGAATTACAGTAGTCTGTTTTTTGCTGTGTTTTTTTTGTTTGTTTGTTTTTAAAGAAAGCATTTCTTTCTTCTAGGAGCTGTTTCTTAAACTAGTTAAAACCTAAGTAGTTACCAAGAAAAGAAAAGCTATCTCAGATCATAGACTATTACTCCTTTTTTTTATTTTATAAATTCTATTCCTCCTCTTCTCAAGGGGGAAAAAAAAAGGCAGGAAAATGAAGTTCTAGAACCTTCCCAGATGTTGCCAGAGGCATTTTTTACTCTGTACACAGCAAAAATGAAACCAGCATGAAGTTGCGTGTTATTTATTCTTCAGAAAACAAATGTAGAAAGGAAAAGGATTAAAAGACAATTATTTAAAATTATCTCGCCTCTTACCTTACAGAGAAAATAAATCCATCAAGCTGATCATTTCCTCAATGACCGGCCACAAATCCAAGAAATTTACCAGTGTGTACAATTCCTTCTGCTGTTTAAATAAATGAAGACGTGTCCCTCCTTCACCTGGAATCTGGGTCCCATCTCCATCTATACTGGAAAGGGCTTGGCAACCTGGGATATTCCCTGAATCTTCAATCTCCTTCTCCATTGGACACTTAGAGCAGCATGGTCAAATCTCTATTAACCAAATAATTTGGAAGAGCTGCCTCTACCACCAACTCATTTACTTTATTCCCAGGTTCTTCTCAATCAACTGCAATGGGGGCACCATTTAGGTGTTGTGCCTCTTAAAACTATACTCCCCACTTATACCAATGATACTCTCTTGCTAATGAGGGTCACATGGCCACTCCCTCTCCGTAGCAAGGCACTGGTCCACTCCAACCAGCTTTCTGAAACACTCCTTCTCCTTACCTTCTTGACCCTCTCCTGGTTCTACATTCCCCACCACCCTCCCCCACTTCCCACTCCCCCATTATCCCTATCTCTCCTTCTCACTCTGTTCTGTGTCGGTCTGTCTCTCGCTGTCGTCGCTCTCACTTTCTCTGTATGCATGCGCGTGCATGTCTAGTATCTCTGTCATGTCTCTTCCTAGTATCTATCTCTGTCCTCTTTATTGTCTCCTTCTCTCCAGTGCATGCTTGTTTGTCTGTTTCTCTCTGTCTCTCTCACTCTCTCTCCCCCTCAATGGCTAGTCCCTCACACATCTCCTACATACCAATCTACATACTCCTTAAAAACTGGTGTTCCTCACCCAGGGTTCTATCGCAGATCCTACAAAAGTTGCACACACTAAGTTTTCCTTTGAGGAACCTAAAACCACTGGATGGTTCATAGGCCAGATAAATCCTAAAACCCAGAGGCACCAGTCTCTCCAAGAGCATCACCCAGTTCCATCCCCCATCCCATATGGTCAACACCCCTTTCAACATGAAAAAAGTCAGAATGGGCATAACCCAAACTTCCCTAAAGATTGAGAAAAAGATCAAAGGAGGAGCTACAACAGGGAAGTTAGGATTTAACAAATGAGTATGACTAATGACACATTATATTGACATATCTTTTTAGTCTCGAGGCTTGGAGCAGCTAGAAGGAAAAAAACACTAAAATTGTGGAATGTAATCCATACCTGTTGGAATCTGTTCTCTAACTATTAAAATGTACTTTGAAAGTTATTGCTTTTTTGTATATATTTTTCACAATAAAACATGTTTTAAAAAAGTTAAACACATAATTACAATATGACCAGCAATTTCATTCCTAGGTATATACACAAAAAATTGAAAGCAGGGACTCAAACAAATACTTGTACATCAGTGTTCAGTGCAGCACTGTTCACAAAAGTCAAAAAGTAAAACAACTCAAGTCTCCATTCACAGATGAATGGAGAAAGAAAATGTGCTATAACCATACAGTGAAATATTATTTAGCCATAAAAAAAGAAGTTCATGGATGAACCTTGAAAACATCATGCAAAGTGAAATAAGCCAGACATAAAGGGTCAAATATTGCATGATCTGACTTATATGGCACACCTAGAATCAACAGATTCACAGAGACAAAAAGTAGATTAGAGTTTACCAGGCACTGAGGGGAGGGGGAATGGAGAGCTATTGCTTAATGGGTAGAGAATTTCTGTATGGGGTGATGGAAAACTTACAGTAATGGATGGTGGTGACAGCAAAACAACACTGTAAATGTAATTAGTGCACTGAGTTGTGCACTTCAAAAATGATTAACATGGGAAATTTTATGTTACGTATATGCTACCACAAGAAAAATTTTTTTTAAAAAAATTGGTATCCCTCAGGGTTTACCCTAAACTTCCTCACCTTCTGACTCCACATTCTCCCTCTAGGGAGGTCTTTTTACTTATTTTTTTTTCCCCCACTATTAAATTTCCAGCAACCAGCCCACAATAAGAACAACTCAATGACTTGGGCTGACACACCTACGCTTTTGTCATAAGTGAGGTTATTATAGTGATAACTGAACAGATTTGAGATTTTTTTTTCCTATGCTCATAGTGCCAGTTTGAAATATTATGGCCCCCAAGAGAAGCCATGTGTTAATCCTGATCCAACCTTCTTGGGACAGCCATGTCTTTTAACCCTGACTCAGAACTGTAGAGCTGAAACTTCTGATTAGATTATCTCTACAGAGCTGTGGCACACCCAGATGCAGGTGTGGCATTTTGATTAGACAGAAATGTGACTCCAACCATTAAAGGTATGTCTTGATTAGTTTGCTGGAGTCCTTTAAAAGGGGAAGGTTTTGGGTGGCTACCGTGGCTCAGCAGGCAGAGCTCCGACCTCCCGTGCTGGAGGTCTGGAGTTCGATCCCTGGTGCCTCCTGCCCATATGCAAATTTAAAAAAAAAAAAGGGGGGGGGAGGTTTTGGGAAATCTTCAGTTGCAGACAAAGACACAGACATTTGGAAGAGCTCACAGAGAGAGCCGAAGTAGACTTTCAGAGAATGAGACAGAAATAGCCAGAATCTGAAGAGAAGAAATCTCTGGCCCTAAGAGATGCTAAGCTAAGAGGTGAAACCCAGAGTTGTATCCCAGAGGAGCTAAGTGAAGGCCCACAGATGCTTACAGAGGAAACCACTGGCATCAGAAGCTGGAAGCAACAAAATCAGGAACAAGGACCAGCAGACACCAGTCACATGCCTTCTCAGACCACCCTTCCTTGAACCAAAGTATCTTTCCATGGATGCCTCAGTTAGCACATATTTATTGCCTTAGAACTATAAACTTATAATAAATTCTCTTTTTAAAGCCATTCCATTTCTGGTATATTGCATTCCAGCAACTGAACAACTAATACAGATCTTGGTACCACAAGGGGGGCACTTCTGCAGTTTGCAAATGCCAAACATGCTGGAACAGCTTTTTAAATGGATAAGGGGAAGATTCTGGAAGAGTTGTAAGGAGCTTGACAGAGAAGGCCTGAACTGCTTTGAAAAGACTTTTGGTAGAAATATGGACTCTAAAAATATCTGACAAGGCTTTAGACAGAAATGATGAACATGTCATTGCAAACTGGAAGGAAAGCATTATTTGCAGACAGAAGGCAAAACTTGGATATTTAGCAGAAGAACTCTCCAAACTAGATATAGAAATGCAGTCTATATGCAGAAAAAGCTCCTTGCAGCTTATAGTAAAATACAACAAGAAAGAGATAAGTTGAGAACTTAACTCTCACATGCAAAGAAAACAGAAGTCGATGGTCTGGAAAATTCTGGGCTTCCAGAAAGTGAGACCCCAGAGAATAGGGCTCCATGTGAGGATTTAACTAAACATGGAAGCAGTTAGCCATTACAGGACAAGCAAGCACTGGAGATGGAGTTATCCAGAAAGAATTTGTGGAAAGTCATAGTCTAAAGGCTTTGATCTTTTGTGTACTATATGGAAAATCAAGAAGTGTTTCGTGAGATCTATACAAACCGACCCACTGCAAGTCTAGACTAAAAGGGGCAGAAAAGGGACAAACTGAAGGAAAAACAGCTTCTGAGGTAGAACCATGGAAGAAAAAATCTGGAGCCAGGAAATCTCAGGTCAGGAGAATGGACCTATCCAGACAGGTAAAGAGAGTGAGTCTGCCCCAGAAGCAGAGGGCAGGCCTTCAGCTTCGTTGCTAAGGAAGAGTTGTGCTGCCCCAGACATCGGGAGAGGGTACAGTGCATAAAGCAGGGCTTGGGGGGGGCCTGGCTGCCACCCCATTGTTCTAAGCGTGTTGAGCATGTACCCCAGAGATGGCAGAGATCCTGGGTGCTGCCCCGATGTAAGGAGAGGGTAGAGCTGAGAAAAAGGTGGCCCCCCCAACAAACCCCAATGTTGCAACTCACCCCAGCATTTGAAGAGACAACAAGACCTGTGATAGGCCCTCGGAAAGGGTGGGACTGCTGCTTCTAAGGCCCTGAGGGTAAATGACTTTCAGATTTTGAAATCTAAAATCGAGTCTGCCCTGCAGGTTTTCAAAATTGTTCAGGTCTGGTTTTACCCGAATGCTGTTTACCTTCTGATTTCTCCCTATGGCAACGGAAGCATGTATCCTATGACTGTCCCTCCATTGTAACTTGTTCTGAGTTTCACAGGTCCACAAGCCAGAGGATTGGTGCCCTAGAACAGACCATGCCTGTAGCTGACTTGGATGAGATTTTATACTGCTTTTAACTTTGTATTGTATTTGTATTGTTACTGAAATGCTTTAAGGCTTTTGTGATACTGTGATGGAGTGAATGTATTTTGTGTATGGAAAAAAACATATCTGTTTGGGGGTCCAGGGAGTAGAAGGTACCAGTTTGAAGCTATTATGTACCCCAAGAAAAGCCATGTACTAAACCTGATCTTGTGGGGGGCAGCTATTTCTTTTAATCCTGATTCAATATTGTAGAGCTGAAACTTTTGATCAGTTTATCAGCAAGGAGACGCGGCACTCCCAACTGTGACATTTTGATTAGACAGATGTGGCTCCACACACTCAGAATGTCTTGATTAGTTTGCTGGAGTCCTTTAAAGGGGGAAACATTTTGGAGAAACCTCAGTTGTAGATGTAGATACGGACGCTTGGAAGCACTGACAGAGAGCGCCAATGTAGACATTTGGAGATGGAGACAAAAACAGCAGAAACTAAAGAAAAGAAATCTCCGGCCCCGACAAATAAGCTAAGAGATGAAACCCAAAGTTGTGTCCTAGAGAATTAAGGAACAAGGACCAGCAGATGCCAGCCACATGCCTTCCCAGACCACTCTTCCTTGAGCCAAGGTATCTTTCCCTGCATGCCTTAGTTAGGACATATTTATAGCCTTAGAACTGTAAAACTTGTTACAATAAATTCCCTCTTTAAAAGCCATTCCATTTCTGGTATATCGCATTTCAGAAGCTTAACAAACTAATACACTTACCCAACACATATATGGCTTATTATTCAAGCACTTTTCTAAATACTCTGTAAATAACCAATTTAATTACAACAACCTTTCAGGGTGATAAAACTATTATTCAAATTTTACAGAAGAGGAGACTGAGGCTCAGAGAAGTTCCCTTGTCCAAGGTCACACAGTGAGTCAGTCTGACTTTGACCATGATCTTTAATGATTTCGCTCTGCTGCCTCTGACTTTCATTCCACAAAAGGAAAACAAAACCATCTGTCAGAGTGACAGAAGCACTCTCGGCAAGATTCTCAAATAAAAGTAATGACATTTCAATGACACTCCACACCCTTCTGCTTTTGGCTTTGTCCCCAAAACTTTCAAGCAAAGAGCTTCAGCAATATGTTGTATTTCAACACACCATCACAGTTGGTTTCTCCAATGTAATAAATGAGAGGCCCATCTTCAACACCGTGCTTAAAGATACTGCTAGCGTGAAAGAGAGAAAAGATCATGTGTCATTTCTACTGTCGCTGTTGGTAAAGCTGCAACTGTGCTGAAGTTCAACCAAAGGAAGTTGGGATCACTTCTAGTAATACAATCAACACCAATAATAAGCCCTTCCCATGGGCCAGACAGAGTCTGAGATCTCTTAATATATAATGTGAGGATTTAGTAACACCACCCCCAACGAGGGAAAGAGTTCTTACTATCGCCACTTTACTAATTAAAAAAAAACCTGGGCACTGAAGTTAAGTTAAAATAGCCCGTAGTCACACAGCTAATAACTGGTGGAGTCAATTTTATAGTCTGAGAAAAAGGCGTTTTTTGCCTCTTTTTTTTTTTTGAAAGAGTACTAAATGCTATGTATCTAGACCCAAGATGACCTAGCTTGGCTAAACCGATTTCCTCCAGGCATGCAACTCACAACACACCATGACTCGCAACCAGATGGCCGTGGGACCCATGCCTTAGCACCCAAGGGCAGAGGGTGCCTGTGGCTGAACAAGTCAGCAAGGAAGGAGAAATCACACTCACTGCTGAAATATTAAGTGGCACAGGATTAACATCTTCCTCAGGAAACTCAGGGCGGAAATTCTAGTTCGACCAGGGAATCAGGCCTAGCAGAGGTCACAGCAACGCCGGGTGAGTCCAGCCTATGCTGGCACTCAGAGAGCTGCCTGCCCGTAGAACGTAAAGTGCCAGGGGTTTTTAGTGTGTGCATGCCTATGTGTGTGTTTAAAGAGAAGGATCCCAGGGCTTTATCAACACAGAAGCACTCCCTTGGCCAAGTCTATAGATTATATTCCCATATTAGGATAATGAAAGAAACCAGGCTGTGGCTCTTGTTTGTTTTGAGACTTAAAATACCAACCAACCCCTGCCTGAAAATCATATGCATCTGACCTAACAGGCTGACAGCAAAATTCTACATGTGCCGTGTTTATTTCCCTTCAGAGCCTAATATTAGAAGGCTAATTTCAATGAATCAGATCATTGAATCAGATCAGTTATTTCCTATGCCTCTGACATTTAGATTGGTTTGCTCTGATTATACACACTGAGTAAACACAAAATATTGAAAAGAAATTCTTAGATGTTTTCGAGATTCTTGGATTTGTGAGAGAATGTTTTTAAAGCTGGTGTTTCAAGGTTTATATAGTTAATGACAATAAGGTTTTCATACTGAAAAATAATTCTTTAAATTTGTTTCACAGTAAAAAAATGCATGGATATAAGGTGCATTATAGAACAATTAACAGTTTTTTTAATGTCATTTTTAGGAAAGGGAAGGCTGAACTACATGAAAGGCTACATGTATGAAGTTCACAAATATAATGCCAAAGGGAAAAAAATAAGTTGCAGAACATAGTATGAAACCATTATCTGAAGTCTAAAAACATGCAAAGCAAACATTACTTAGGGATGTGTGCATCTACATTAAGATGTCTGAGAAGAATAAACATCAGATTTTAGATAATTGCTACTTCCTAGGGAGAAGAACGGGGTTGCTACTGGGGAAAGTCTACAAGGACATTTACTTCTCAAGCAAGAGGCAAGACCATGATGCTTATTACACGATTACATGTCCAAAGCGTCTCAAATTTTTTAATGGCAAAAGCCTGAATACTAAAAAGATGAGAACCAAGTTAAATTTTACTATCGTAAAGAGGAGGGCAAACAGTAATGATCGCAGGGGCCTTAAAAATTCATCAGTTTTTCAGTCATGGTCATTAGGCCAAGATAAAAATATTCTCCTAACTAGATCATCAGATATACATACATTCCAGATAACCAAGATATCATAACTTCCCCCACAGAAGACTGTGGTTACACCCATTTAGGGAGACAGCCTGTTATTATGATTTTTGGAGTCAAACACGTTCCAGCTCCTTCACTGACAAACCGTGTGATCTGGGCAAGCCATCAACCTCTCTGAGTTCAGTTTCCTAAAATCTGCAAAATGGTGTAAATAATGACACATCCCACAGAGTAGTTAACATTAATTATACCTGTGCGGAAATTCGCACACAGTAGCACAAATTGTAAATGCTTAAAAGTTAGTTATTACTAAAATGATTTAAATTACACACATTTTAAATAACACAAAACATAATTTTCAAATGCAATATATGATTGCCTATTTGCTCCTGTTAAGTAACTCTATTAAAAGTAGCCGAGTAAAACATCCAAGCTGCCCTGGGTCGATCAGAATTATAATTTAAAAATTTCTAAATCCTCGCCTACGAATTCTGAAAATAAAGCCAAGTTCATGAGACATGCTTTCTTTAAATAAGATGTAGAAAGTCAACGGCAACGCAAGACAATGCTGAATCCCAGAAAACAACATTTTAATAGTTATGTTTCTAACCGACTTTCATAGAAGTGAGCTAGGACACCAGGTTTTATTTACTGTAGGCAGATGTAAACCACTTACCTATTCATTGCCATATATAGTCAACAGTCACTTTAAGCAGGATTTCTGGTAACCTAGGAGACTACACAATATTTTGTTTCCTTCATAATTCCTGCTTTTCTTGCAATGCAAAGAACAAAATCACAAGGTAATAGCTACGAGAGTCACAGAACTCAAAACAGCTTCTTTTGGATTTGTGCAGGGACCTTTGAGGATTCTTTTGTAGAGAATTGGGATTACCTAACAGCTTTCAGGTATGTCTCTCTGACTGACTTCTTTTTCTCATCATGCATTTCCCATAGCAAAATCAAGCATTGCCCATTAACTTTTTAGTTTTAACCAACATGTTAAATGCTGTAATTAATTTCTGCCAAAAGTATCACGGCAATTTTTAAGTCTATTATCATCTCAGGGCCATGATCAGAGCTGTCTTGCTTATCTGCAACTTTTTTTTATTTTTAATGAGAGAAATTGTAGGCTTACATAAAAATAACACAGAAAATACAAAGTTCTCATACACCTCCCTTTTACTATTAACACCAGGCATACTGTGGCACATTTGTTCCGATTGATAAAAATTATTATAATTATACTATTAACTATAGTCTATGGTTTCTATTAGGGTTCGTTGTTTGTGTTTTAACCCTTTTCTGCCAGTCCCCTGAACAAGGGGCTTGCTGCCTGAACCTCGGCTGGAAATGGCCTCCCAGGTTTACAACAGCCTTAGTAACACCTTCTGCTTTTTCACAGCTCTCTGAAGCACAAATCCTGGAAAATATCTTCCCAAGATACCACTGAGCTCTGATTCTCAATTTATTTTCAAGATTTTTTCCAGTGTCCTGAGCTACATTCTAAATTCAGAAGCCTTTCCAGAGTTTGACAATTTTACCCATCTTTTTCATCACTGGTAAGTGATGATTTGGACAAATACACTCTGAGGTATAATAAGCCCTAAATGTAGATAACTGGGTTGGGGGCCAGAGCAACTATTTTTCAGGCAAGGACAGGCCTTGATAGTAGAACCTATACTATGGCAGTTTAGATGCTAAAGCATAATTCCTAACCTGCGAGGGTTTATTCCAAGCACTTCTACATGCATTAACACAATCAACCCAGCTAGCAATCTTAAATGACAGGCACTACTATAACTTCTATTTTATATATGAGCACATCGATAGAGGCTAAGCAACTCGACCAAGGTTCCATTGCTAGTAGGTGGCTGAGTTAGGTGTGGACCAACACACACTAGTCCCCAAGCCTGGGCTCTTAATCTTCTGTACATCCCTGTCTCAGCAGCTGTTTTAAAGATGAAACACAACATACCCTTCTTTCTCAATCTGCTTCCTCCTCCAAAGTAAATGATGCCCTCTGGTCTCCCAAGCAGCCCAACAAAAAGGAAGTGGTCAAAAGGACCCCTAGCTGACCGCAGGGCAAGAAAAAGGCAATGTGTCAGAAGGACTCTTAGAACATAACAGGACAGACTGGCCCGTAAAACGTTCTAAGTAAGCAGGACTAGGCTGGCAACAGGGCCCTAATAGCAATCGGTGTCAACAGAGGCAAGGACCACCTGCAGTGAGTAAAGCATTTAGAGCTGAAGTCCGATTGTAATTATTTCACAGCAAGGCTACGTTGATATTAGATTCCGGTGTGCTGCAGTAAAACCCTGTGAGTTTCACATTTATGCCAGGTGATGCCCAAATTGTAGGGGGTCCATGGTGACTTCTTTGGAGGAAATTGTATTTGTAGTGTTTTGGCTTTTGTAAAGACAACGTAAATAGCTATACCTCTCTAAATTCCACTCAATGAGAGCATCAGCACCAAATTTACAACAAAACCAACCCATCAAAATTAATGTGTTAAGGGTACATGGGTTGTTCAGTGGTAGAATGCTCACCTTACATGCGGGAGACCTGGGTTTGATCTCTGGACCACACAGCCAAAAAAAAAAAAAAAAAATTACTGTGTTAAGTAACAGAAAACCCTGCTCAAACTGGCTTACATCATTTATCAAGCTGTCCAGAAGTGGGCTGCAGGCACAGAATAATCCACGGCTGTCACGGTGGCATCAAAGTCTTCGATCCAGTAAGCCCTCTGAGACCTACTCTCAGGCTGGCTCTGCTCACCATCCCACGACGGCACTGGCATCCCAGGGACCACAACCAGACAGCACACAGGAAGAAGAGAATGCCACTGCTTTTGAATCTCCTCCTTAGATGAAAGGAAACCTTTTCCTGAAGTCTCCAGCAGGCTTCCCATCCTGTGTCCTCGGTTGGCACTGAGATGCACTCCTCAGCCCAGAAAATGGGTTTACCATAAAGTGAATGAGAGATCAGTGGTTTTCAACACTGCTTGCGCAGGTCTTTTCTACAGCTCCCCACGTGACTGGAAAGGGTAGTGAGGATTGAGAACACCTGAATGAGACTAATTAGAATTTCCCCTAATCATCTTCCCCTGAGCCACCTGAGAAACGGTGTCGCTACCTGGAAAAATTCCGAATTTTATCAGAGGGGAGGAAAAGAATGTTGGCTGGGCAACCAACAGAGTCTTCACAACCACTTCACATTTATGCCTTTGAAAATGCTTTTACAATGTGATATCCAGTCTTCAACATTTCTGCAGCAGTCCCATTTCACAAATAAGGATAGCAAGGCTCAAGTTCACAACGAACTGAAATTTTTTTTAAGTCTTCCAAATTGTGTTGAGTTTCAATGCAATGGCAACTTGCAAAGTTTCCCCAGGAGGAATTTCCATAAGAACCACTTCTCTGAAACAAGACACAGAGAGAGCAAAAGAGAACCTTTATGTTGTCCTGAAGACTGAAGGAGTTCAAGTCCGGGATCCACCACTAGCAAGATCTCTTACATACAGCTTAACAGACAGAAAGACAGACAGACACACACACACACAAACACACACACAATGCCAGCGAATTTGAGTTTATGAAAGAACATTTACGTAGCTATAGAATTGCTTAATAAATGTAAAGGCAATTTGTTTTAATACATATATATTACCCTCTAAAATATATTTTTTTCAAAAAAACTGAGTACATTGTTCTCAAAAATACCTAATACAAAATTTTAAGAAAATTAATATAGAATTTTAAGAAAAGCATATATCGCTTATTGCTGATAAATATGCTGTATTATTGTATGAATCATAAGCATCTAAAGCTAGGCTGCCATCACATGAAAGGCTAGCAAAAGGACAAACTGTATTGGAAGAGGACACTGATTATTCTACAAGAGAAAAAGGACTTAAAACACCATTTTGAACAAAGAAGCCATTGAATTTTGTGACTAATCTCCAAATCAATCAATGGCCCTCAAGTCTTCTCCCCACCCCCAAGGTCACCTCCAAATTCACCCCCCACACTTTCTATGCCATCTCTTTCCCATGACGTCAGCCTTCTGCTGAAAAACCTTCCGGATAAAGTCCACATTCCCAACCTCGCCTTTATGGCCCACCATAATCTAAGTGACCTATCCATTCATCCCATTTTACTCCCAAAAATGAAATCTCTATTCTAGCCAAACTGGGCTCCTCCTCTTCCCCAAACACCGCTGGGGCTCTGGTTTCTTCTCAGCTGTCTCCAATCTGTCAAGGTTCGATTCCTTCCTTGAAACACCACCGAGTTCCAAAACTTCCAGCAAATTTTCTCCACCTTAACCTAAAACAAACTCTTGTTCCCGGCAAAGTTAAAATACTCGTCACTGAATTTTAGATCATTCAGCATTTAGCACACTGCAGACAGAACAGGGATTCAAATATGTTACCTGGATTAAACCGAATTCAACCAGGGAACAAACTCTAGGATGAGGGCTTCTATCTTATTACTTCTTTGAATTTCGATCTCAATAATTAACAAACCGTAGGTACTAAATGTGTGCTGGTTGCTAAATAACTGAATCAGAAACAAGCCTTCAGGTCCTACAGAACCTCACCCAACTTCTCTAAGTATTTATAGAACATTCTGAGCATCAAGACATAAAAATCTATAAATGCAACCATTATTTGGTGCATGCAAGACACATCTTACAGGGCAATTAAAAACAAGACTCATTTAAAACACAACACACAATTCTGAAAATGCATAAATGCCATTTCTGCAAAACGAAAAGGTAAAACATCTGGAATATAAACAATCTGACCTACGTGATTGTTAATCTCTCTGCAGATGCTCCGCCTAATTTCCTTCCTTGGCTTCCTTGACACTCATATGTTATAGAAAGGTTCAACTGGTTAGACAGAGGATGGACCTGACCTATACTGCAATTTCAAATGACCCAATCAGGTAATTTCCAAATATTGCAGAACGGTCTCAATGCCTCTAAGAAATAGGGTAGAAGAGACAGAATGCAAAAGAAATCAGTGACCTGACCAACTGTCATATAGCCGGCCCCTAATAGTGAAGAAGAATTAAAGCTCTTAGATTTCTGGGGGGTGTGTACGCTATATGGGTCTTTTTCCATGTGACTATCCCATATTGCATCACCATTTGTTGATTTTCTTTTTTTTGGCGGGGGGGGGGGGTAGTGCACAGGCCAGGTCTCCTGCAAGGCAGGTGAGAATTCTACCACTGAACTACCCTTGCACCCCCTTAAAGCTCTTAACTTTTGATAGGAACTTTACAGGCCAAGCTGGGCAAAAGCAGGGTCTTCCCAAACGGCCAAAGGCATGGGAACTAAATCTGCGTTTCATCTTATTCTGAGTGTAAGTTATTTAAAACGTAATGAGAAAAATACATACTTTTGCGTGACTCCCTCAAACATAATTACAATTTATATTTCTAATGGCAAAGGGCAAAAATCAAAAGCAATAAGTTACAAATGCACAAATTCATGTCTGCATTCTGGGGAGGAAGGCCCACAGCTGTCCCCCCAGATGCACTAGCATGCACATGCAAACACATGGCAAGCGTCCTGTGAGCAGAAAAGCTAACATGCCCTCACACAGCTTTCTAGAACTGGCCAGATGGGCTTTACCATCTACCTCTCCCCACCAGAGCCTCCTTCCTCATCTCCCTAGCTCTGGAGGGAGCTGCTACAGCGGTAAGAGAGGAGGAGAGAAGAAATACTTCCCGATGAGCAACACTGGTTAACACCAAGCTAGGGAAGAAAAAAAGTCCCCTCTCTCATCCTCACTCCACATCCGGCACTTCCCCACCACCACCCCATCCCTTCTGTGCCCATCCCTGCATATTTACAGTCCTTCCCTTTCTCCCCACCCAACACACATACACAATGCCAAGGGACTGGAGAGCCATCAACCAAATAAGCCCACTAGTCACATGTTGCCGACAAAGTGTTTCCCAGTCCTGATTTTGCAACAGCACAGAGGTCACAGAGCCAAAGGGAACCTTGGAAATTACCCAAGGAAGTTGAGTGATTTGCTTCCAAAATTAAAGGAAAGGGGCACAAGATTCTTCCCAACAAAATTTATTTCAACTCATTCATTAAATGACCATTTACTGTCCCAGGCACTGTGCTGGGTTTCTGAGACAGAATATTTAATTTTACCTTCATGCAAAACTGGAGGGGGAGAGGAATGATTTGAGGTATCTTTCCCAGAAGTGACGTCTACACACAATACAAACTCCCAAGGCTGGGAATCCGTGAATTGAGGAACTATTGGAATCGATAAAGGCTCTAATAACGCAGACTTGCAAGGCTGGATGTTGATTTCCCTGGTCTCCTGTCTGCTGTACACGTGTATGCGGGCCTTGTAGTAAGGGAGAAGGGGGGCCTCACAGGCCTCCAAGGGTCCCCAAGATATCAAGCTGCCCAACACTTCACTGGACTTAACTCCTCCCTCCTTCCAGCAAGAATCACCAACTCAGCGTTTCTGCACGAATTTCAGCCCTTCTCCCGCCTAGAAGATTCTTCTCAACAATACTATCCCTTTCTTTCCTGTTTCTTCTGTGGCCACTTCCGAGTTTTTCAAGAGCTAGAAAAGCCCAGGGGAGGAGGGCATTAAAGCTTGACAAGGGTGGAATTCCCTATTTGCAGACGGTACGCGCCGCGGCCAGAGAGCAGGCTACCGGCTCCTCCTAACAAGCCCGAATCTTTGAACCCTCCTCAGCGCCGGAGGAGGGAAACAATGTGCGGAAAGAAGCACAAAGCCCAGGTGGACTTTCTGGTTTGGCATAGTGAATGGCCCGGGACGAGAGTGCGGACAAAGATCAGAAAATGAGACGGAAACGGTGCGGCTTAAAGGGGGTCAGGAAGAATTCAACACCGAGCCAGGTTTTCCGCCAGGAAAGCTCTTGTTGAGAGATCACGAGACAAAACTACTAAAGCCGACGTCTCGGATTTATAGAAGATTGTGAGCAGATTTAGGGTAGAATAAAAAAAAAAAAAAAAAAAAAGACACCTTGACTCTAAGCCGTGAGCTTGCTGGGTCCCTGCAGCCAGGAGCGCAGGCACCAAGGCGCTCTCGGCAGCGGCCGAGGCGGGGCTCGCGGGCACGGCTCCTCACTCCCGCCGCCGCACACGGGCAGAAGCGACCCACCACCGCCCGCCCCGGCGAGGAAAGACTCCAGAAGCCTCCCGGGTTCCGGGCGACCCCGGCTGGTCCGGAATGAATCTCCGGTCCCCGCGACTGTCAGGCCTGAGCTCCGCACCTGGCACGGCCGCCGAGCCCCGGCCCGTCGGTCTCCCGCCTGGAGGAGGCTGCCCCGGCCCGGCCGCGCCGCAGCCCGCCCGCGCCCGGGTCCCCGCCAGCGCCTCGAGCCGCCTCTTACTCTTGGTCGCAGCGATGAGGTTCTTCCCGTCCTTGATGAGCTCTTTGATGAACTTGTTCGTCCTCTCGAGCTCCGCTTCGTGGGCGCGGATCCTCTCCCTGAACCACGGGCTGTCGAGGTAGCAGTCGCTGAACTCCAAGGGCTGGAGCCCCATGACCGCAGCGGACCGCGCGCGGCGCGCCCAGCCGACCTACCCGGCGACGCGGACCGGGCGCTGCGGGGCGAGCGGGGCTCCCAGGCCGCGGCCAGGTGCGGAGCGCGCGGGCGGGAAGCCCCGGAGAGGCTAGCAGCCGGCGGCGCGCGGCGAGCGCGGAGCGCACATGCCCCGCGCGGCAAAGCCCCAGCCGGTCGGAGGAGGTGTCGGAGAGGCGAGCGAGCGGCGCGGGGCCCGGATCCCGACAACCCCCGCCAACCCTTCAGCGCCAGCGGCCCCGCCCCGCCCGGCCCCCGCGCCGCGGATCCTCCCCGAGGCGCGAGGCCGCCCCGCCCCGCCCCGCCCGGCCGCTCGCGCCCGGCCCCGGGCGCCTCCCG
>PVIY010021069.1:0-43049 GCA_004026745.1 Myrmecophaga tridactyla
GCTTTCTTATTTTAATTATTTCTTGCCACTGAGATCATACAATATTTTTCCTTTTGTGTCTGCCTTATTTCACTCAACATGATGTCTTCAAGATTTGTCATGTTATTGCATGTATCAGAACTTCGTTCCTTTTTACAGCCGAATAATATTCCATTGTATGTCTATACTACATTTTGTTTATCCATTCATCTGTTGATAGACACTGGGTTCTGTGCTGGTTTGAAAGATATATGTCCCCTAGAAAAGCCATGTTTTAATCCTAATCCCATTTTGTAAAGGCAACCGTTTCTTCTAATTCTTATTCAGCATTGTATGTTTGAAACTGTAGTTAGATCATCTCCCTGGAGATGTGATGTAATCGAGAGTGGTTGTTTAGATGAATTAGGTGACGACATGTCTCCACCCATTCAGGTGGGTCTTGATTAGTTTCTGAAGTCCTATAAAAAAGGAAACATTTTGTAGAAAGAGATTTGGAGACCAGAGCAGAACAACACAGCCGCGAGAAGCAGAGTCCACCAGCCAGCGACCTTTGGAGATGAAAAAGGAAAATGCTTCCCAGGGAGCTTCATGAAACAGGAAGCCAGGAGAAGAAGCTAGCAGATGACGCCGTGTTCACCATGTGCCTTTCCAGATGAGAGAGAAACTCTGATTGTGTTCACCATGTGCCTTCTCACTTGAGAGAGAAACCCTGAACTTAATCGGCCTTCTTGAACCAAGGTATCTTTCCCTGGATGCCTTAGATTGGATATTTCTATAGACTTGTTTTAATTGGGACATTTTCTTGGCCTTGGAACTGTAAACTAGCATCTGATTAAATTTCCCTTTTTAAAAGCCATTCTGTTTCTGGTATATTGCATTCTGGCAGCTAGCAAATAGAACAGGTTCTTTCCATCTTTTGTGAATAATGCTGCTGTGAATGTTAGTGTGCAAATATCTGTTTGAGTCCTGCTTTCAATTATTTTGGGTATGTACCTAGAAGTGGATTGCCAGGTTTATGGTAATTCTATACTTGATTTTCTGAGGAACTGCCAAACTATTTTTCATAGGGGCTGCACTATTTACAGTCCCATCAACAATGAGTGAGTGTTCCTGTTTCTCTACATCCTCTCCACTACTTGCTATTTTCCACTTAATAGTAGCCATTCTAGTGGATGTGAAATGGTAACTTGTAGTTTTGATTTGCATTTCTCTGATAGCTAATGATATTGACTATCTTTTCATGTAAATATAGGCCATTTATATATCTTCTTTAGAGAAATGTCTTTTTAAGTCTTGCCCATTTTTAAATTGGGTTGTTTGTCTTGTTATTGAGTTGTAGTGCTTCTTTGCATATTTTCTATATTAAATCCTTATCACATACGTGGTTTCCAATAATTTGCTCTGATTCTCTAAGTTGTCTTTTTACTTTCATAATAAAGTCCCTTGATGTACAAAAGTTTTTAATTTTGATGAAAACACATTTATCTATTTTTTTCTTTTGTTGCTCATGTCTTTGGATTTAAGGTGCATCTCTTATAAACAGCATATAGGTATGTCAGGCTTTTTTTATTAGTACTGCCAATATCTTTATTTTAACTGAAGAGTTTAATCCATTGACAGTTATGGTAACTACTGATAATACAGGACTTTCTTTTGCCATTTTGCTGTTTGGTCTTTGAAAGTCACATACAGTTTTTTGTCCCTCAATTTTTCCTTTAATGTCTATTTTCATATTTTTTGGTGTATATTGTATTTTTGAGTACCTTTCATTTCTTTCTGATTATATTTTTCATATATTTTCTTTGTGGTTATCATGGGCTTAAATTCAACATCCTAAATCTATAACAATCATGTTTGACTTGATGCCAACTTAACTTGAATAGCATATACATACACTGTTCCTATACCCCTCTGTTCCCCCACATTTTTGTTATGCTTGTTACAAATTATATCTTTATACATTGTATGTTCAAAACATAGATTTATCATTACTTTTTTTTATTAAACTTTTTACCAATTGAGAAATATATATGCAAAAAAAGCAATAAATTTCCAAGTATATTTTAACAAATAGTTATAGAGCAGATTTTAAAGTTTGGTATGGGTTAATAGTTCCACAATTTTTTTTTTTTCCTTCTAGCTGCTCCAACAGACTGGAGACCAACAGAAATATCAATATAATGATTCAGCAGTCATACTAATTTGTTAAATCCTATCTTCTTAGTTATACTCCTCCTTCTCTTTAAATAAGATATAAACATAAAAGCGATAAATTTCAAAGTACATTGCCACAAGTAATTGTAGAGCAGATTTCGGAGTTTGGTATGGATTACAATTCCACAATTTTAGGTTTTTATTTCTAGCTGCTCTTACTGGATGCTAAAAGAAATATCAATATAATGATTTAGCACTCATACTCATTTGTTAAAACCGACCTTCTCTATATAACTCCACCATCACCTTTGATCTTTCTCCCACTCTTTAGGAGTATTTGGGCTATGCCCATTCTAACTTTTTCATGTTGGAAGGAGCTGTTCATAATATGGGGTAGGGGGATGGAACTAGTTGTGTTCTGGAAGGGCTGGCCCCTCTGCATTTCAGGACTTATCTGGTCAAGGGACCCATTTGGAGGTTGTAGGTTTTGGAGATTTACCCTGGTGCCTGGAACCTTTATAGAATCTTATATAATGTCCTAGTTATTCTTTAGGATTGGCAGGAATGGTTTTGGTTGGGGTTTGGCAAGTTAAGCACTTAATCTCATTGGGACTCCCCTGTTCAAATTATGTTACTTTTCTCTTGTAGCTTTCAGAGCTCTCTCTTTGTTCTTGGCATTTGACAGTTTGACTACTATGTGTCCAGGTATGGTTCTCTTTGAGTTTATCTTAGTTGGGATTCATTGAACTTCTTGAATGTGCATATTCCCATCTTTCATTGAATTTAGGAAGTTTTCTGCCATTGTTTCTTTGAATATTCTTTTCTTTCTTTCTTTACTTTTCTGTTTCTCTCTTTCTTTCTCCCTTCCTCTCTCTTTCTCTTTTTCCTCTCTCTCTCTTTCTTTCTCTCTCTCTTCCTCCTTCTCTCTTTCTCTTTACCCTCCCTGTTCCTCCCTCCATCTCTCCCTCCCTCTCTCTCTCTCTCTTTCCCTTTCTCCCTTTCTCCCTTTCTTCTCTCTCCTCTTTCAGGACTCCCAGATGTGTATATTGGTATGCTGAATGGTGTCCCAGAGGTCTCTGAGCCTCTGTTTGCCTTTTTTATTCTTTTTTCTTTCTGCTTCTCACCCTGAGTAAATTTTAATTGTCTTGTTTTTGTGTACAGTAATTCTCTCTTCTTTCAGTTCCAACCTGCTTTGGGGACTCTCTAGAGATTTTTTCTTTTCGGTTACTGTGATCTCCAACTCCAGTATTGCTCTTTGATTCTTTTTAAAAATTTCTCTCTTTATTGAGAATCTCTTATTGTTCATTCATTGGTTTCCTGATACTCTTTAGTTCTTTCTCTGTGTTTTCTTTTATATCCTTGAGTATATTGAGGATCTTTTTTTTTTTTTTGTCTTTTTCCTTTATGTCCAAAGCCTGGTCTTCTTTTTTGATAGTTTCTGGATTTATCTTCTTTCTTTAAATGGGCCATCATTTTTTGTTTCTTTGTGTGTTTGTAATCTTTTGTTACACAATGTACATTTTAGTATTTTAAAGTGTTAACTCTGGGAATTAGTCTTTGAGCTATTTATTTCTTAAGTTTATAGTCAGCTAGTGATATGACAGGGATTTCTTTGCGTGCCAGGAGCTTACAAAAACAAACCAGTTAAAAAAACACCTTTCAGTCTGCAAATTGGCTCTCTGTTGGCAGTGCTTTCCTTCAGAATTTAACCCTCCCATCAAGAAGATCAACCTAAGGCGTATGTGAAATACATGGTCCTGTCTGTCTTTTTGAGTCCAGTCTTGTCTTGGACTGTGCGTGCTCATGGCTTTAGGAATTCCCCCATTTACAGGAATTCAAATGCCCCTCTACTCCCTATGAAATAGACTTTCTCCTCTTCCTGGGTGCTCTGTTGTATGTCTTAAAACAGATACTTCTTTGCCCTAGGCCACTTTGACTTAGTTGTTTCTTACACTGCTTTAGCTGTCTATAAGCTGCTTCTTCCTGTAGGGGAAGTTCTGGGAGGTGTCTGCCATCAGATAGATTGGTACCTACACACAGGCATCCCGGTGTGTGTATGGGGGTTACTCTGCTCCCTGTGGTTCAGGGCCAGGAACTCACAATGGAAGCTTGTGCTGGCTGCACATTACACTGGGGAGGAGGTATAGAAAGGACCAACTCCATGAGGTTCTCCTATAGTTTCTTGAAGTTTCATCTTCTTGATTTGGCCCTCGCCCAGTTAACTGCTTTCTGGAGTTCTGAGGAAGATGGCTCTGCCAGTTTTGCCTAGTTGTTCAAAGATTCTGAGAAGAAACAGCACCCTAGATTGTTTTACACTGCCATCTTGAGTGATCGGAACCATATGTGCTTTTATTTGGATTTTCCCAGTGTGTCTTTTCAACTATTATAGTAGCTGTATGCAGAGTGTTTTTTAAGTTAATAATCAGTTTTCTTATTTCCTAATTTCTATTTTCATCTATTTTTAACTCTTATAATTTGTATTTGTAATACATAAAAGAAAAACTCACCCTTCTTTTGAATCTGCACTCAACAATCCTTGGATGTTTTGTATGCCAAAGAGGTAGTTACAAACTCTTTAGAAAGTAATTTACTCTAAGTTAGAACTACAATAATTTTGATCAGATGATTTATTTCCTTAAACTCTCTTACAGTTGTGTAGAAAAAGTGTGACATGGGTAGGTCACTCACAAATTTGTATTTAATTTAAAGTGAAATAAATGTTCATACTTAAGTATGCTCCTCCATGGAGACTGAGGCTGGGCAACTTAATGTTGAGTTACTGTTTGTCAGTGTAAATATTTTAGACTGGCACTAAAACTTCCTCAATGGTAAGTATATATATATATATTTTTTAACATGGGCAGGCGCCGGGAATGGAACCGGGGTCCTCTGGCATGGCAGGCAAGCATTCTTGCCTGCTTAGCCACCGTGGCCCACCCTCTCAATGGTAAGTATTTTTTTAAAAAATTTTTTATTAATTAAAAAAAATTACAAGAAACATAAACATTCCCAACACATACACTCAGCAATTCACAATATCATCACACAGTTGCATATTCATCATCATGATCATTTCCCAGAACATTAGCATCAATTCAGAAAAAGAAATAAAAAGACAACAGAAAAATATAACAAACAGAAAAAAAAAATTTTACAGGCCATACCCCTTACTGATCCCTTTCATTGATCACTAGCATTTCAAACTAAATTTATTTTAACATTTGTTCCCCCATTATTTATTTTTATTCCATATGTTCTACTATTCTGTTGATATGGTAGATAAAAGGAGCATCAGACACAAGGTTTTCACATTCACAGAGTCACATTGTGAAAGCTCTATCATTGTTCAATCATCATCAAGAAACATGGCTACTGGAACACAGCTCTACATTTTCAGGCAGTTCCCTCCAGCCTCTCCATTACATCTTGGATAACAAGGTGATATCTACTTAATGCATAAGAATAACCTCCAGGATAACCTCTCGACTCTGTTTGGAATCTCTCAGCCATTGACACAGTCTCACTTCACTCTTCCCCCTTTTGGTCGAGAAGGTTTTCTCAATCCCTTGATGCTGGGTCTCAGCTCATTCTAGAGTTTTTCTCAATCCCTTGATGAATGGTAAGTATTTTAAATGCAGGGAAATGTTCAGTATGAGTGTGTGTGTACTAACTAACTGGATTAACAGCTTACTTTTGACATCACCTTTTTTTTTTAATTAAAAAAATTATTATTGAGCTATAATTCACATAACATAAACCTCACCATTTTAAAGTATACAATTCAGTGGTTTTAGTATATTCACAAAGTTGTGTGAACACCCCCCCCCTTCTAATTCCAGAACACTTACTTCCATCACCCCAATAAGAAATTCTGTACCTGTTAGCTGTCACCTTCAATTTGCCCATCCCCATCCCCTGGTAAACCACTATTCTACTTTCTGTCTCTGTGACTTTGCCTTTTCTGAACTTTTCATATAAATGAAGTTATGAAACACGTAGTCTTTTATGTCTGACTTCTTTCACTTAGAATAATATCTTCAAGGTTGATCCACATTGTGGTATGACACTACTCCATTCCCTTTTATGGCTGAGCCATAAAACCGTTGTATGGTTATGGTACATTTTGTGTATCCATTGTCAATTGATAGATATTTGGGTTGTGGCCACTTTTTTCCTTTAAGAATAATACCTTTGTGAACATTCACATACAAGTTTTTGTGTGAACATGTATTTTCAATTCTCTTGGGCATATACCTAGAAATGGAGTTGCTGGGTCGTATGGTAACCTGATGTTTAACTTTTGAGGTACTGCCAACCTAAAGTTAGCTCTTTGTAGAAGTCAAATTTTGCCTTTATTTAGGGTCAAACAGGATATGAAATATATTTAATTATTAGGTGACAGGAAAGTGCAAGTTTTATTGTCTGTTTTTGGCACAGTTGCAACTTTCCCCGTGTCACCTGTGAATCAGGTGCAGAGTCAGGAATAGAACCCAGAGTGGCTGACTATAGATCTGGAAATTCTTGGAGTAGTTTAGGAAAAAATATTTCCAACTATCAAGAACTCATCCAACACAAGTTAAGAGTATAGGTTCTGGAGTCTGTGAGCCAGAGTCCAAATCCCAAGAAGGGGAATGTTGACATTCAATCCGTAGACTCTAGCCAGACCACCAGGGTGTGAATCTTGGCTCTGCTATTTCTTATTAGCAAGTTACCTACCTCTGCAGTAATACTCTTCTCTCATGGAGTTATTCTGAGCGTTGAACAAGTACTTATACAATGCACGTGTTAAGCGCTGTATTAACTTATAATGGTTATAAGTATTAACCGTTAATATTATTACAACTAACTGTGTGGGCTGGAGGAATTATCCTAACCTCTTTGGGCCTCAGTTTTCTCAGCTGTAAAATAAGGCTGATGATAGTAACTCATGGGATTGCTGAAAGGATTCAGTTGCTCATACTACATAATATGCAAACAATGGCGCCTGACACATGATAAGTGCTCTATAAATCTGGTGTTTGTTGTCAGTGTTTCATTCAAAGAAAAGCAGTAATTTTTACATTTATTTTGGAAGTTCAACCACCAATTGATCATAATCTGCCCTGTAAATATTGAAGCTCCCTTTCAAGAGACTCTGAATTGACTTGGAAAGTCTAAATTTCAATAGCTTTTTCTGTCAGGATATTTATTGGGGGGAAGGGAGGGGCCTCTGCCATCTATAGGCTGAGTTCCACACCTCTGATCTCTTCTACTTTCCACTTGGAGTTTGGCTGGTGAATAGCTAAGTAAATGATAACTGAGCTCACCTCGCACCAGGCAGAGCACCAGTGTGATGAATGAAAGGAATCAGAGTCCTTGGAAAACGGTCCCCTAATATGCATTTCATGTACTGGGTGGAGAAAAGCAGGGATAGAGAAGAAACCTTAGATGTTAACCAGTAAATAATCTGGGGAAATATTGGTGGACTGGAATGTAGAGTGGATGATGAGAAAAAGTAAATTTTTCTTGAACCAGCTATTCAGAAGAACTTCTGTAATTAGTTTTGACTGTTAATCAGTTTTATTATGAAGCATATGGTCTGAAGTAGAGAACTTTTCCTGGCTCAGAACATTAGGATGTTCAGCTCATTCTAATCCCACTACTCTAGTGGCTTCTAGACGGGCAGTGAACATTTACAGCTATTTTGGTTGGCAAAAATTCCTCAGTCCAATAGGCTTCTCCTTTTGTATTTTTCCCTAGAGCTCAAGAATTGATGGCCTTTACTCTACCCACTCTTCCAGTCAGTTTACAGGAGGTGTCAGGGTGCAAGGCGGCTGGTCTAGTGAAAAGAGCTTGGCCTTTTGGAGACAGAGAAACCTGGGTTTGAATTCTAACCATACCACTTGATTGTGCTGTTAAGTGATGGGTTTCCTTATCCGTAAAACGAGGATAATTATCTTTAGGACATTTAGGATTAGAAATAGTGTATATACAGTACACAGTTATAGTACTTGGCACATCACAGGTTATCAATAATGATGGTGGTTGTAACCATGATCAGAGCCAGGACTAACCAGGGGAGCACTCAGCCAGACGCAGAAATGCATTCTCTATTTTTTTCTTATTATTTTATTATACAATCTAATTACAAAAGTAGAGCTCATTGTAAAAAAGAACAATGACAAAAACTCAATATAGAAGTGTGAAAAATGAAAATTTCTAATTGCTATTCTTACCCTATCCTATTTTCTCGGAGCCAAGTTTTTGGCACTGTTGTTCATGTTATGTGGTTGGCAGTCTTGGGATTGGCCTCCTGATATACACACCCCGTGTTGTCCCTTCTACTTGGTAACAGGGTAGCTCTCTGTGACCAGTAGAATATGGCAGAAATTATGAAATGTCACTTCAAAATTAGGTTATAAAAAACTGGCTTTCTTCTTGGGTACTCTTGCTTTACTCTCTTGGCTCACTCACGCTGGAGGAAGGAAGTTGCCATGTTGTGAGTAGTCCTGTGGCGAGGCCCACATGGCAAGGAACCGAAGCCTCTAGCCAACAGCTAGTGAGAAAACAGGCCTGCTGACACCAGGGGAGTGAGATTAGAAGTGAATTTTCCAGCTCCAGTTGAGCCTTTGAGATAGCTGCATCCCTGGCCAATAGCTTGACTGTGACCTCATGACAGACTTCGAGTCAGACCTACCACCTAAGATGCTTTCTGATTTCTGACCCTCAGTATCTCTGAGATAATGAATGTTATTTTAAGTTGCTAAGTTTTGTTTCATTTGAAGTAATGTGTTATGCAGCAGTGGATAACTAATATATGACTTCTGACTATTTTTCTATTGAGTTTTTCTTATATATTCAAAGAAGTGCTTTTCAGATAGACAGATAGATAGATATAAATAGATATTGGCCCTCTGTCATGTGTTGCAGGTTTTCTGATTTTTGCCTTTAAACTTACTTTGGGTGGTCCTTATTATGTAGAAGTACTCATATCTATGAGTTTTGATTTGCTAAAGCTGTTTCTGATATATTGGCTTAGGCATTACAGTTCTTAGGCCATGAAAATGTCCAACTCAAGGCATCATCAGGACAATATCTAGACTCTGAAGACAGGCTGCTAGTATCTGGGATACCTCTTTCACATGGGAAGGTACATGGTTGGCATCTGCTCGTCCTTTGCTCCCAGGTTTCATTGCATTCAGTTTTTGGTCCCAGTGGCGTCCTCTCTGAACTTCTGTCTGTCTTCTCTTAGCTTCTCCAGGGCTTTTCTCTATGAACTTCTATTAAAGTCATCTCTTAACTTCTCTGGGAGCTTCTCTGAGTTCTCTTGCCTTTTTCTGTGTATCCTTTGCCCTCTTATAAAGGACTATAGTAAGGGGATTAAGACCTACCTTGAATGGGGTGGAACACATCTCAGTTGAAATAACTTAATCAAAAGGACCTACCATAATAGTGCTGCACCTGCAGGAATGGATTAAAAGAACATGGCCTTTTCTGGGCTACGTAACAGCTTCAAACTGCCATACTATGTCTTTTCCTTTATGATTTGATCATGTTTAGAAAGTTCCTGCCCAATTTTATTTAAAAAGTACCTATATTATCATTTGCTACCATTATAATTTTTGAAAGTTTTTTTATTGTAAAATATATATACAAAGCAAAGAAATAAAAAAAGCAATAATTTTCAAAGCACACTTCAACAAGTGGTTACAGAACAGATCCCAGAATTTGTCATGGGCTGTCTTTCCACCATCTCAGATTTTTCCTTCTAGATGCTACAAAACAGTGGAGGCTAGAAGGACTACCATTATAATTATATATTCTTTCTTTAATCCATCTAGAATTTATTTTTGTGAAGGTGTGAAGTAGAGAAATAAGTTTATTTTCTCCTCAAAATTTAGTCAATTCTGCTCCATGCTCCAGGGCATCAGTTGCTGAAGGAGCTGTGTACTGGAGAAGCTGTCCATCTTCTAGGCACCTGCCAAGAGGAGGAATCTGGAAGGAATGTTTCTTTCTCCTGTAATGTCTCTCTAGGAAAAGTATTTAAAGAGTCCAGTTCCATTTTCACAGAGTAAGCAGTGAAGACTGGATTTGAAGCTGAGAGACAATGAATCGATACCTGACATAATTGGCATTGAAGGGTGTTAGAAATGGCCTTTCATTAGTGAATTAGTGATAGTCAAGATTTTTGAGCTATTCCCTTCCTTGCATGAACAGGGTATGAGAATCCAGTGAGGTGTAGCCTTCATTCTTAAGAAATAGTCCCTAAAGCTTGATCCCCTAACAGTTCTTTCAAGACTAATGCCAACTGCTGCTAAAAGGGAAACAAAAACCCTGCTTCTGGAATTTTTATTTGCCCGTAAATAAATATAAATTTTATTTACCAGGCCTGGGGCTGGTTGGTGCATCTACATGGAAAAGAGAGCTGGGACTATTTATCTTGTAGAATAGCTTTTTATGAATTGTTTTACGCCTGTTTGCCAATGAAAGTTTTAGAGTAAATGTCTGTGTGACAGAATATGAAAGAAAGAAAAATTTACCAATTGACCAAATATCATGTGTTGAGTTTTCTTTTCTTTCCTTATTGATTAAAATGCCACCTTTATCATATACAAAATTCTCATATGGTCTCATATCATATGGATCTTTTTTTCTGGACTTCTTATTCTATTTCATTATCATTTTCTTTTGGGGGGGGTCTTCATTTGGAAGTACTATCATGTTTTTGATGACCATAGCTTTATAGTATTTTTTGAAATCTGGTAGGGGAAATTTCTCTTCTTACTGTTTCCAAAAACTTCCTGGCTCTTTTCAGCCTTTACCGTTCCAGATGAATGTTGGGAGTTTTGCAGAAATCATGTTTATCTAAAAAGAACATTTTTGCAAATTGACTTTCATAAAGCAGCATGATACACCTCTCCATTTATTAAGGTCTTTTAAAAAAATTTCCATATACTATCCTATTATTAAAACCTTGCGCTGGTGTTGATACAATTGATGAAAGCACATTTTTATTATTGTACTATTAACTATAAATAGCTCGTGTTTTGACTTAGGGTTACTGTTTATGTTGTGCAGTTCCATAGATTTTTTTTTTCTTTTTTTGCATGGGCAGGCACTGGGAATCAAACCCGGGTCTCCAGCGTGGCAGGCAAGAACTCAGCCACTGAACCACTGTGCCCCGCCCTTTTTTCTTTTATTGTTCCATAGATTTTTTAAAAATTTTTATTCTAGTACCATATATACAACCAAAAATTTCCCCTTTTAACCACATTCAAATATGTAATCATTGTTGTTAATTACATTCCCAAACTTGTGCTACTATCACCACCATCCATTACCAAAATTTTCCCATCATCCCAAATAGAAACTCTGTACTTTTTAAGCCTTAACTCCCTATATTAAGATCTTTTTCTGTCTCTCTTGTAAGTCTTACTAATTTCCTGTTAGGCTTATTCGTGGATATTAAAAGTCTTTGTTGATATTGTAAATGGAATCTTCTTTTTTTCTTTTTACATTTTCTAATTGATTATTGATGCTCCAGAGAAGATCTTGCTAGTTTTTCATATATTTATTTGGTATCTTGTATTTATCTTATAATTCCTCATATATTTTCAGCTGTTTTTTGTTTGTTTGTTTGTTTCTGGGTAAAAAAGCTTTATTTGCAAATAATTGTGATGAAGATTACAGTGAAATAGTACAGGGAACCATAAGCATATTAACAAGGAGGCCTGGTGTAGGACTGGGGAGGTTAGAGGAAGTTTTTCTAAGAATGTGACATTTAAACTATTTTTTAGTACCAGCTTATGAGTTTTTTAATATCAGGATTAATTACTTTTTTAGTCTCTATTGAAATCATATAGCTTTCTTATTTAATCTATTAAATTAATGTAATATAATTAATTAATTATCATATTGAACTATCATTGCTTTTCTGAAATAAATTCTACTTGGTTGTCATGTATTACTGTTTTATTCTATTCTACTTATTGTAATATCTACATCTCTTTATTCATTAATTAATGTTAGTTTTTTAATGTTGTTCTTTGATAATTCTACCTCAATGTTTTATATGTTCCACCTCAGGGCTATTCCTTATGTCTGAAATGCTATTCTTTCAGATATGTATCTGCTAACTTGGTTCCTTGGTTCCTTTAAGTCTTCGGTGACATGCCACCTTACCAGTGAAATCTTCTTTAATTTCTTTATATAAAATGGAAGCTTCCCCTAGAACTTCCTATCCCCCTTACCATGTTTAGACTTACAAGAAAGACATAAAAATATCACTAGTCACCATCTGTTATTTCATACCTACCATTTCTTTGTCTGTTTTTTCTCCACCTCCATCAGCCAAATGTAAGCTCCATTAGAGCAGAGGCTTTGTTTTGGTCACTGCTGTGTCCTCAGCATCTGGAACAGTGCCTGGTACATAGTAGGCACTGAATAAATATATGCATTTTTTTTTTGCATGGGCAGGCACCGGGAATTGAACCCAGGTCTCTGGCATGGCAGACGAGAACTGTGCCACTGAGGCATTGTTTAATCGCCCTGAGTAAATATTTTAAATGAACAATTGAGTACAATATACATTTTTGCTGTCTCTTTTAAATCTTTTTCAGATCTTCTGCATCAGAATTTCTCTTGCATAAAATGAATTGGAAGTTTCCCATCTTTCAGTATGTTCCAAAATAGGTCATATAACATGGAAGTTCTTTTCCTTGAATGTTCCATGAAATTATTTGAACCTGTTGCTTTTTGGTGAGGAGGATAAATCTTTGGCAGCCTTTTAAATTCAATTATCACTTGTTTATTCAGGCTTTCTACTTCTTTTTGAATCCGTTTTGGAAATTTTTATTTCCATATAAATGGGCATTTCAATTCCAAATTTTGAATTAAAACATTAGATATCTTCCTATTAAAGAAAACAAGAAAGGTTGATTACATTGTTTTTGAAGAGCCAGCAAATTTAATGACAAGAAAAAAAGAAATAAAATAAAATTGAGGGCGGGCCCTGGTGACTCAGCAGGCAGAGATCTCACCTGCCATGCTGGAGACCCGGGTTTGATTCCCAGTGCCTGCCCATGCAAAAAAAAAAAAAAAAAAAAAAAATTGACTTTTAATTGGTACATTTTAAAAATATCTCCTGTGTCGGTGGCTGAAAATCCCTTTCTCATTCTATGCTGTTTGTATTATTATTTTCATGGAAAGACTTGACAGTAACTTATCTTTTTTTAAAAAAAAAATAGTTTCTTCTTTTTTTGGTGTGTGTGTATTCTAATTTCTTGAACTGAATATATGGTTTATTTTTATTTTTGTTTTTGAATAAAAATCTCTTAAGAATATAAATTTTCATCTAAGTTCAGCTTTAGTTGTATCCCATAGTTTTTGGATTTTTTTCCCCCATAGTTTTAAATATGCTGCGTCCTTGCCATTTGTTTCTAAATATCGGCCTCCGTTGTTTTGAATTGAGATCACTCTTATTATTGGGTGATTAGTAGTTTAAATTGGGTCAGAATTTCCCTGAGAGTTGGTTTTGTGATATGGGAATCCTCTATTTGTTACCCATCAGATGGAAGAGGGCGTTTGTCTACCACAGGATCAGAAAAGGGCTTATTGAACATGCCCTGAAAGGTTTTCTCTCTAGCTCTTTTGACACATAGCACCTCTTTTTTTTTTAATATATATTTTAATTGAGATTAAACAAAAGAGGTTCTCTGGGGTGACTCTTAGGCATAATTATAAGTAAGCTTACCTTCTCTTTTGCAGGAAAAGGTTTCATAGGAGTGAGTCCCAAGATTGAGGGCTTTGCCTATTAAATTTGTTGTCCCCAATGCTTACGAGAATATCAGGCACTCTCCAGGTGGGGAAGTTTAATATGTCCTCCTTTCTCCCCAGTCTCACAAGGGAACTTTACAAATACTTTTTTTTCTCTGCCCAAATTACTCTGGAATGCAGAGAACCTCTTTTGTTGCTCAGATGTGGCCTCTCTCTCTAAGCCAACTTGGCTGGTGAACTCACTGCTCTTCCCCCTATGTGGGACACCACTCCCAGGGATGAGCTAGGACCCGACATTATGGAATCGAGGAAGCCTTTTTGACCAAAAAGAGTGTTTTAGTTTGTTAATGCTGCCAGAAAGCAATATACCAGAAATGGAAAGACTTTTAAAGAGGAAATTTATTAAGTTGCAAGTTTACAGGTAGGTCTAAGGCCATAGAAATATCCAAACTAAGGCATCCAGAGAAAGACATCTTAACTCCCAAGAAAGAGCTGATGATATTCTGGCTTTTTCTCTCAGCTGGGAAGGCACATCTATGGACTTCTTCAAACAGCTTCCCTAGGGGTGTTTTCCTTCTGCATCTCCAAAGGTCTGTGGCTATGTGGGCTCTAAAGCTTTGGGGTTCCCTCTTAAAGGACTCCACTAAGCAACCCTACCTTGAATGGATGGAGACACACCGCCATGGAAGCTAACTAATTAAAAGTTAACACCCACAATTGGGTGGGTCACATCTCCACGGAAGTAACTTAATCAAAAGATCCCACGTAGCCATACTGAATCAGGGTTAAAGAATATGGCTTCTCTGAGGTACATAACAGTTTCACACCGGGGGGAAGAGAGAAATGAGACAAAATGAAGTTTCCATGGCTGAGAGATTTCAAACAGAAACGAGAGGTTATCCTGGAGGTTATTCTTATGCAATATATAGATATCCCTTTTTCATTTGTGGTATATTGGAGTGGCTAGAGGGAAGTATCTGAAACTGTTTAACTGTATTCCAGTAACCTTGAGTCTTGAAGAGGATTGTATAACTATTTAGCTTTTACAGTGTGAATGTGTGATTATGAAAACCTAGTGGCTGATGCCCCTTTATCCAGGGTATGGACAAATGAGTAAAAAAATAAGGACAAAATAAATAAATAAATAATGGGGGGTGGGGCATAAGGGGTAAAAAAAAAAATTGGGTAGATTGCGATACTAGTGGTCAATGAGAGGGAGGGGTCGGGGTACTGGATGTATGGGTTTGTTTTTTTTTCCTTTTCTTTTTTTTTTGCATGGGTAGGCACTGGGAATTGAACCCAGGTCTCCGGCATGGCAGGCTAGAATTCTGCCTGCTGAGTCCCCGTGACCCACCCCTTTTTTCTTTTTATTTGTTTTTCTAGAGTGATACAAATGTTCTAAAAATGGTTTTGGTGATGAATACACAACTATGTGGTGTTATTGTGAGCCATTGATTATATATTTTAGATGGACTATATGTGTGTGAAGATTTCTGAATAAAAGTGTTTTTAAAAATTACTCTGGGTTGTATTGGGCCATCACACTAAAAGAATAAGATCTCACTCCCTATTCAAGATTCCATGTAATTATGGTGTTCAAATAAACTGATCATACAAGTTAACTTAGTGTGCTACCAAAAATGTAAATTTTGCACCAAATAAACCTTTCTTCCTTTGATCTCACACAGAAGTTCAAGTTTTAACATATATATCATCCTTTACCCACATAGCACCCCTTAAGCAAACAAGTGTTTAGTAGCTAATCAAGAATCTTTTTTTGTAGTGGAGTTGTCAGGTCAAATTTTATCATTATCACTGTCAATTTAGCAGCATGACTTTTGAACTTGCAAGTTCTGTACTTGCCTATATGAGATGTGCTTTGGGAATGCACCACTCAATCCTCTTCTCTGATTGCCTCATTCTCTTGCTTATGTATAGAACTGTTAGAACTGGAGTTGAAGTATCTGAGACTCCATTTTAATTTCAGCAAGTATGAGTTTCACTTAATTTTTTTTCACCCCATGCTTTTTTTTATCGAAGCAAGTGAGGCCGAGTGGAAAAAGTTCTGGACTAGAAGTAGTATGTAGAGTAGAAAAAGTGTGGACTAGAAGTCAGAGCATCTGACTGACAGACCTGGTTCTAACTCTTGGTGGCTGGATAACCTAAGCATGTTATTTGGCCTCCTTTAAATTGGGAATGCTAATCAAGCATCACAGAATTCTTTTAAGCTCACATTAAATAATATACAAAAAATTGCTTGGAAAACAATAAAGAGACAATATGAGGGATTATTATTGTACAGATGTAATTACAGAGATTAGTTTACCTGTTCAGGTTTACTGAATAATTTATTAGAAGAGTCAAGGAAATTAATCTTTCACACTTTTGATAGACAGATGATCTATTCACCAGGCAGCATTTCCCCACTCAGAAGTACCTTTCGAAAGTTTGCATTGGTTAAAACAAGGTAATTTCTTTCTTTCTTGAAATATTTTTATTGACAAATCTTCATACACATTCCATACATGGTGTATAATCAATGGCTCACAATATTATCACATAGTTGTGTATTCATTACCATGATCATTTTTTAGAACATTTACATCAGTCCAGAAAAAGAAATAAAAAGAAAAAACTCATACATCTATACCTCTTACCCTTCCCTCTCATTGACCCAATTTACTTTACCCCTTGTGCTGGTTTAAAACAATATATGTACCCTAGAAAAGCCACATTTTAATCCTAATCTCATTTTGTAAAGGCAGCCGTTTCTTCTAATCCCTATTCAGTACTGTATGTTGGAAACTTTAATTAGCTTATCTCCATGGAGATGTGACTCAATCAGTGTGGGTATTAATTAAACCTAATTAGGTGGAAACTGTCTCTACCCATTCCAGGTGGGTCTTGGTTAGTTTTCTGGAAGCCTATAAAAGAGGAAACATTTTGGAGAAAGGGAGAGATTCAGAGAGAGCAAAGAAGAATGGCAGAGCCATGAGAGTCTACCAGCCAGTGACTTTTGAAGATGAAGAAGGAAAACGCCTCATAGGGAGCTGGAGAGAAAGCTAGCAGATGACGCCGTTTTCATCATGTGCCCTTCCAGCCAAGGGAGAAACCCTAACTGTGTTCACCATCTGCCTTTCCACTTGAGAGAGACCCTGAACTTCATTGACCTTCTTGAATCAAGATATCTTTCCCTGGAGTGCTTTAGATTGAACATTTCTATAGATTTGCTTTATTGGGGACATTTTGTCAGCCTTAGAACTGTAAACTAGCAGCTTATTAAATTCTCGTTTTTAAAAGCCATTCCATTTCTGGTATATTGTTTTCCAGCAGCTAACAAACCAGAATATCCCTTATTCCCCCCTACTATTTATTTATTTTTTATCCATATTTTTTTACTCATCTGTCCATAACCTGGACAAAAGGAGAATCAGACACAAGGTTTTCACAATCACACAGTCATATTGTAAAAGTTATATCTTTATACAATTGTCTTCAATAATCAAGATTATGGGAATAGCAGTTTCAGGTACCCTCTCCCCACTATCAGCCACTCCAACACACCATAAACTAAAAAGGAATATCTATATAATGCATAAGAATAACCTCCAGGACAATCTCTCAACTCTGTTTGAAATCTCCCAGCTACTGAAACTTTATTTTGTATACTTTCTTTCCTCCCTCTTGTGGTCAAGATGGCTTTCTCAGTCCCTTTATGCCTGGTCCCGGATCATCCCAGGGCTCTGCCCCACACTGCCAGAGAGACCTAGAGCCCTGGGAGTCATGTTCCATGTAGGGAGAAGGGCAGTGAGTTCACCGCCAAGTTGGCTCAGAAGAGAGACAATAAAAGAGCAACAAAAGAGGTTCTCTGGGGATGTCTTTTAGGCGTAATCTCAAGGACGCTTAGCCTATCCTTTGTAGGAATAAGTTTCATGGGGGTGAACTCCAAGATGGAAGGCTTAGCCCATTGATTTGGTTGTCTCCACTGCCTGTGAGAATATCAGAAATTTTCCAAATGGGGAAGTTGAATACTTCCTCCTTTCTCCCCAGCCCCCCAAGGGGATTTTGCAAATATTTCATTACTGCCCAAATTACTCTGGGATATACCACGGCCTTCCACTAACCTAGACAAACCAACAATATCTCACACCCTATTCAAGGTGAAAATCTCATGCTCTATTCAAGATTCCATGTACTTAGGGTGTTCAACTAATTGACCATGCAAGTTAAATTAGGTAATGCACTACCCAAAGTATGAATTTTGCACCAAATAAATCTCTCTCCCTTTGGTCTCACACAGAAGTTGAAGTTTTAAAATATGGATGCTATCATCCTTTACCCTGTATTCTGCTCTACCTTAGTCCTATCCAGATCAGCTTCCTTCACATCTCTACTCAAAGTCTGATCCCTTTTTCAACCTTTCAGCAGTTCCTGTGTGGGGCACTGTTGACCTTCATAGCTTCAGGGCTCCAACTCTGCGTCTCAGGTGTCATATAACTACCCTAGGTTTCTGGGAATGACAAGGTTATATACAAAATGCTAAGTATCTCTAAATTTAGGAATAACAGTTACAACTCCTAAATATATGTGACTTCTGCAAGACCCCACAGTCTAGGACCCTCCACAACAGGCCCCAACCTGATAACCCATGCTCTTGACTTCAGTTCACCGAGTTTTTATATTATAGTTAGTTCATATGATTGAGGCATGACAATATCCATCCTTTGATTCCTGATATTTCATTCAATATACAGTCTCCAAGGTTCATACACCTAGTTACATGCCTCACAACTTCACTCCCTCTTTGTGCTGCCCAGCAGTCCATTGTATGTACACACCATAGTTCCCTCTTCCATCCCCCAATCTCTGTACCTTTAGACCATCTCCATCCATTGAGAATCACAAACACTCCTGCCATAAACACCAGTGTACAGGCATCCATTTGTGTCCCACAGTCAGTTCCTCAAGGTATATACTGAGCAATGGGGACTTTATTTCTTGTACATACTAATATGATCTTAATACACATCTCTGGGGTTCTGAAGTAAGAGTAACTACTGATGGCTCACAGTACAGATTTCCAATAGTCCTTTCTTTCTGTCTTGTTTGCCTTTGATATTTCACTTTAAATGTCTACTAATTATTTGGTCTGACGAGCTGACCATGTAGGAAGTGAATAGAATGTTAAATATTTATCATACTAAGACAGCATATTTTCTTCTTAAGAAGGAAAAAAAATAGAGAAAGATGGAAAAAAGAGGAAAAAAAAAAAACAAATGAAAAAAAATTATTGGAACCTAGCTGTGGAGACATAGATTTGAAAAGAGTTTTCAGTAGTTATTTCTTGATGGTGGACTTCTGAAATGTCAGAAAACTCCAGGAGTATATGATAGCTTCTTTCCATTTCAGTATGCCTTAGAGGGTTCTGGGACCAATGTTTTGTTCATCCACCAATATTTATGCGGGTCTCTCCAATGTGCTAGAAGCTGTGTTAAGGGCAACAGAAATAATGGTGTATAATTAGACATCATCCTAGTAAAATTTAGATAGTCGAGCAGCAGGTTAAGTGCTGTGATGGCAATATGATATGATACGCGAGCATCTGGGAGAACACCCAACGAGTATGGGAAATAAGGAAGACCTGAAGGATAATTAGAAGCTAGCCAGACAAAAGGATGGTATAGGCAGGTGCTGGAGGAGAGTAAGTCAAGTAACACATCCAAATTTGGCGAGAAGGCAAGAAAGGTTCAGTCTTGGTGGAGAAGGGTGTTAAAGAAAGAAGTTGGTATGTGATATTGTGAGCCATTGATTGCACACTATTCTAGTTTGCTGCCTGCTGGAATGCAATATACCAGAAACAGAATGGCTTTTAAAAAGGGGAATTTAAGAAGTTGCTAGTTTACAGTTCTAAGGCTGAGAAAATGTCCCAATTAAAACAAGTCTATTGAAATGTCCAATTTAAGGCATCTGGGGAAAGATACCTTGGTTCAAGAAGGCCGGCTTTCTCCTGGCTCTACCAAAAGGGACTTTCTCCAAAATGTTTCCTTTTTTAAAGGATTCCAGTAAGCAACTCCACCTTCAATGGGTGGAGACACACATCCATGGAAATCATCTAATCAAAAGTTACCACCCACAATTGGGTGGGTCACATCTCCATGGGAACAATCAAAATGCTCCCACCCAGCAATATTAAATGAGGATTAAAGGACATGGCTTTTCTGGGGTCCACTGCAGATTCAAACCAGCACATACACCAAGTATGAAATATTCATACATTAAGAATGTTTGTGTTATATGTTGATTGGTTTTATTAATAAAAATTTTTTTAAAAAGTTGGAAAGGTGCTTGGGACCTTCCTAGCCTTGGTAAGGACTTTTATCTTTTTTTATTCTAGGAGCAGTGGGAAACCACTGAAGGTTTTAAGCCAGAGAGAGCCAGAGTTAGAATTTAGTGTAGAAAGGCCTTTGGTTGCTATGTAGAGAATGGATGGGAGTGAGTGAGATTGAGAGTAGAGGGTCAATTAGGAGGCTATTGTGGTGGTTCAGTCTGGAGATTATGGTGGTGAGAATAGTGATCTATGCTAGGGATAGAGAAGCAGTCATGGGTGAAGAGAAGAAGGCAGACCTGAGGGAGTTTTAGAATACAGAAGTGTCGGATCATGGTAGTTGATTGGTTGGAGATGAAAAGAGGAATTGTGAAAAATGTCCAGTTTTCTTGGCTTGGGCAGCCAGTTGGAAGGTCCTGGCATTCACTGAGATATAAAAGACAGGTGAAGAAGGAGGGCTGCCAGAGAAGGGTGATTTTATAGGTGTCTAGTTGCAGGCACCTATAGACTCTTCAAGGGGAGATGGCTAACAGGCAGTGGGCTTGCATGCCAAAGGTTAGGTGACAGGGCTGAGATATGGGTTGTGGAATTATTAGGAGATTGAAGTTTTGGAGCGGGTCACATCACACAAGGAGAGGGTGTTGAGTGAGAAGAGAAGAGGGCCTGGGTTAAACTCTGAAGAACACTAACATTTAAGGGAAGAGTGGCCAACAGGCTTGAAGGTTAGAGATGGGGAGGAGAATCCAGCAGAGTAGTATCTAGTGCTTTTGTGATGCACAGAGCCCACCCTCAAGTTGAGTCAAAGTAATACTCAAAGAAGGCTTCAGTTCAGGGATGAGCCTACACTCTCTAGGCTGGGAGGCTTGACTAATCTTTTCAGTTTTTCTCTTTATGGTGTTTCTCCCCTGTCTTAAAGTCAGTACCCTGCCCGTATTAGTGTCATTGTCCATGATTGTTTTGAGGAGGAAATGAGGAAATGGTTATAGTCAGTTAGAATGCAAAGCTCTGAGGATTTTATGCTGTGTCAATATGCCATCAAATTGTAGAAACTTGGCTCTGAAAAGGATTTTAGACGCATTTAGCCTAGACTTTAACATAGATCAGGAAGTTAGATTGTACTGGTCTGCTAGATACATTGGCAGATGACTTTTTTTCCTTCTCTGTGGTTTTTGGGGGCAGGTAGTATTATTATCATCTTCCATGCCAGCAGAGATTCACAATGACAAGTATAAGCCACTAGGAGTGTTGTAATAGTGAGGGCAGAAAGGCTGCTTATACTTGTTTAGATGTAACTCAGGACTTTCTATTTGTTTCTAATCCAGTCACAGATAATCCTCATGAACTTCCTTTAGCAGCAGGAACAAAGCTGCTTCTGTTTAGTAGCTGAGGAGGGGTAAAGGCAGAACTTTTAGGCTTGAATGGTTTTCAGAGGGCCATGCTAGGAGTACCAGGGTGAACTAAGCCAGTTGGTACTCTTCTCTTATAGTTTTTCACCTTCTCCCTTACCTTCTTCAGCATTGGTATAGCGGGGAGAAGAAGGAGAGAAGCCATCTCCCTGATCTCTGGACACATCAGTATTGTTAGAATTAGTTGCTAGGGATTTGAGAAAAATAAAACACTGGAGCTGAGTAAGAATCTCCCTCAGCTCTGTGTTAATTTCACACTATTGGCTTTAAACAATAGGCTACTGTAAGGAACACTCCTTAAAAGTTGCTGAGCCTACACATCTCATGTTTTGAATAAAAGTTCTTCTGAATTTGAAGATGAGGTGACCAAGTGGCTACTGAGAATATTTTCCAGTTTGTTTTTCCTTAAATAATCTTAGGGTGGATTACCTTAGACTTTATTAATTCTGTCTCTTTTTCTTCTTATCCTTTAAGGGACATTGAAAGTCAATTAGACTAATAAGTTTTTTCAGGCTTTAACTGAGACTTAGTTGTCGGATGAGCTTCTTCTAGAGTAGTAATACTCGTTCTTTTCTCATCTTTGGTCTCTTTTTATTAAGAGAATTTTCCAACATACTGAAAAGTTGGTTAAAGATTAGTCTGTAGGAACTCTTATCCAGTTTGATTTCATATTTTCCTCACTGCCCCCAGTCACTTGTATACCATTTTTTTTTGTACCAGAGTTCAAATACATTGATTATGTATGTTTCTTTAGAACTTTTGATCTTCCCCATATTTTTTTTATTGACATTGACTTTTCGAAGAGCCAAGACCAGTTGACTTGAATGTTCTACATTCTGGATTTGTTTGATTGTTTCCTCATGGGGCTTTTTTTTTTTTTTTTTTTTTTTGCCTGTCAAATAAGCAAAGGCCTATTTTTAATGAAAAAATGCCATATCTTGATGGGGGTGTGCTCTCATGTGCTGTAGGTGGAATTGTAAATTGGCACAACCTTTCTGAAAAGCAATTCGCAGCGTGTACTAAGACTCTTAACAGTTTTCATGCTCTTTGAGTAATTCCCAATAAAAGATAAAGATATTGATCTCAGTGTTATGTATAGGACTAAATATCCAATGATCAGGGAATGATTAAAACAATTATGATATAGTCATATAATAAAACATAGTAAGCCATAAAACCATGTTTTTAAATAATCAGTGACATTAAGCATGTTCTTGATATAATGTTAAGTTGGAAAAGTATAATACTGTACATATGTTATAATCCCAATTATTTTTTATTTTTAAAAATATTTTTATTGACAAATCTTTATACACAGTCCATTCATGGTATACAATCAGTGGCTCACAGTATCATCACATAGTTGTGTATTCATCACCATGATCATTTTTTAGAACATTTATATCACTGAGAAAAAAGAAAAAGGAAAAACTCATACATCCCATACCCTTTACCCCTCCCTCTCATTGATCACTAGTATTTCCATTTACCCAATTTATCTTACCCATTATCCCCCCTATTATTTATTTATTCTTTATCCATATGTTTTACTTATCTGTCCATACCCTGAATAAAAGGAGCAACAGACACAAGGTTTTCACAATCTCACAGTCACATTGTAAAAATTATATCTTTATACATTCGTCTTCAAGAATCAAAGCTACTAGAAGACAGCCAACAGTTTCAGGTACTTCCCTCCAGCCACTGCAATATATCATAAACTAAAAGGGATATCTATATAATACATACGAATAACCTCCAGAATAACCTCTCAACTCTGTTTGAAATCTCTCATCCACTGAAACTATTTTGTTGCCATTTTTCTCTTCCCATTTTTGGTCAAGAAGGCTTTCTCAATCCCATGATGCCTGGTCTGGCTCATCCAAGAGTTCTGTCCCAAATGGACAGGGAGGTTTACACCCTTGGGAGTCATATCCCACATGGAGGGGAGGGCAGTGAGTTCAGTGAGTTCACCTGCTTGGTTGGCTTAGAGAGAGAAAGGCCACAGCTGAGCCACAAAAGAAGTTCTCTGGGGTGATTCTTGGGCCTAATTTTAATTAGGCCTAGCCTATCCTTCGCCGGAATAAGTTTTATAGGGGAAAACATCAAGATTGAGGGCTCAGCCTTTTGATTTGGTTGTCCCCACTGCTTGCGAGAATATCAGAAATTCTCCAAATGGGGAAGTTGAGTATTTCCTCCTTTCTCCCCAGTTCCAAGGGGACTTTGCAAATGCTTCTTTATTCACTGCCCAAATTACTCTGGGATATATTGGGGCCTCTCACTAACTTGGACAAGCTAACAAGAACTCATGCCCTATTCAAGATTCCATGTACTTACAGTGTTCAGCTAAACTGACCATACAAGTTAAATTAGGTAATGTGCTACCCTAAATATATATTTTGCACCAAATAAACATCTCTCCTTTTGGTCTCACACAGAAGTTGAAGTTTTAAAATATCCTCATGGTGTTTTAAAGTACTCCTCTATTCCCTTATTAACTGGAAGTGAAGAAGTTCTTGAAATTTGGTTAGATTCAGGTTAAGTATTTTTGGCAAGAATACCTCATAGCTGATGTTGTATATTTAATATTTTCACATTAGGAGGCTCTTATGTCAGATTGTTCTACCATTAGTGATGTTTTTTTGCTAACCTGGATTAAGGAGATGACCATGAGAGTTTCCTTTTGAATTAGTATGTAACCTGTGGAGTAACATACTTCTAGTGCAGTACTATGTGAACATTTTATAATCCAATAGCTTTTTATCTAATTGTTTCAACAGTGATTGGTGATCTTTGCATGAATTACATTGGGAATTGAAAATGGTGATTTTTCTAATTTTGTCATTCCTTCTATATTTATTCATTGGAATTCTTCTGCAAAAAAATACCCGTCATTTTTCCCTTTCTCTCTCTTTTTAAATATAAAAATGGACTCATGGATTTTTATTAATTCAATGTTTTACAATTTTTCTATTTTATTTTCAACACATCTGGCCAGTGGGAGACCCATCAAGCTAGCACCTGTATGGCGATATTCATTCTTGAACAGTGTTGGATACTAATTACCAGTTTTATTAAGGCATAATTTCTCTTTAAGGGGCAGAATGGTTAAACCAGGTTAATTAATTCGGCAACTACATTCTATTGTCATTGGAAGATAGGACTAGGTGTGATTACTTTATGTCCTATAGAGGCCCATGAAATTTTTTTTCCCGCGTGAAATTTTATAGAGCAATAATTAGGAGTCTTGAAAAATTGTGTATTGCTTATGAAAGAGCTGTGGTCTCAGTACCACTGCCTTATCTCTGGGAAACCATCTTTAAATAGCATGTATAAATTCATACTATACAAGATTTAAAAATTTTTATTTTTCCATTTATTCTTTGAAAATTTTTGTATGTAAACTGTATTATATGCAGAAGGATATATAAAACATATATACAATTTATAGAATGAAAGTTCCTAACCCTCAAGTGACTATAATGTTAGTACTTTAGAACCACTGTGTGTCCTTTCCTGATTGCATCCTCCTTTTTTCCCCAGAAGTAACTACTATTCTAATTTTTTTCACCCTAATTTTTTAACCATTCCTTTGATTTTTTTAATTGCTTACCACCTATGTAAGAAACCCTAAATATTGCCTGAAAACCTGAATAGTGAGCACCAAGCTAGCTGTGTAAGGAGAGAGAAAAAAAAATGGCCACTATTAAATGAAGCCCGCATAAGAAGATCAGTTCAGTTGGTCAATTTTAGATCATAGTCTGATTTCAGCTTCCTTGAGAGCTCTCAAGAGCTCCTCTGAGAAAGTCAGTGGATTAGGCCATGAATAAGTCCTGGGAAACTTGGGCTTTGTCACAGTCGTGATATCTATCTGGTGGGACTTATGATTGGCTGGGTACTGGACATCATTTTAGGTATATTTTTGAGAGAACATGTTAGCCTATCTTTTCTTCTTCTAATATCACCACAATCTACTTCCAGCTCTTAGTAATAAGTCAAAGCAGAATACTCCTGTGGGGTGACATGAAGAATCTTGGCTAATCAAGACCTAAGTAACTTCAGCAAGCATATGATCAAGGAAAGCCAAGAATCAGGACCAACCAGGTTTACCTAGACATTTTCTCAGATTGAAAGATCATACAGTGAGATGAAAATTGTGGTGATGATAGTCCTTGCTCTTTCTCTTAAGTCACAGTTTTAGATTTCTGCTTCTAGCCACAAGGAAGTAACAGAAACTGGATTTACCCTCCCACCTGAAAAAAACAGACAAAATGTAGGAAACAACAGTGTTCAAGATGTTGGCCATCAAGCAGCAGAGGCAGTGATCTCTGAGAGATGAGAAACAAATGAGGCAAGTCCTATGATTGCCCCAGTTTACTGCCTGGAGAGAGTTTGCAGACCATGGCACTGGTAGGGGTGCAGAGTTTCGTTAGTTTCCTTGATTGCTCATGCAAATACAATGTAATGGGTTTGGTTAAACAATGGAAATGTATTAGCTCACAGTTTTGAGGTTGGGGAAAAGTCCAAATCAAGGTGTTATTAAAGCCGTGCTTTCTTCCCAAAGACTGGTATTCAGGGGCTGCTGCCAGTGATCCTTGGTCCTTGGCTCTTCTAACACATGGCAGTGCACATGGTGGCCTCTCCTGGCCTTTCTCTTCTCTTCTGGGTTCCATTGACCTTCATCCTCTTGCTTCTTGTGACTTTTTCTCCCTCTGTCTGAATTTCATTCCATTATAAATGACTCCAGTAGTAAGATTAAGACCCATCCTGATTGAGGTGGGCCATACCTTAAATAAAATGACCTCATCAAAAGGTCCTACTTACAATGGGTTCACACCCATAGAAATGGATTAAATTTAAAAACATTTTTCTGGGGCTATATACAGCTCCAAGCCACCACATTCCATGCTCTGGACCCCCCAAAGATGTGTTCTTTCAACATGCAAAACACATTTGTTCTATCACAACATCCCAAAAGCCTTATGTCATTTCAGTAACAACGCTAAGTACAAAGTCTCATCAAAATTAGTGATGTGGTCTGTCCTGGGGCATAATTCCCCTACGTGTGTGGACCTGTGAAATTTAGAAAACAGAGTTGCCTGCTTCCCATATAGAAGGGAAGGTCAGGCATAGGATAGGCATTCCTATTCCAATAGAAAAAAATTGGAAGGAAAACAGGGGTTATGACTCCTAAACAATTCCCAAAACCAGCAGGGCAAACGCTTATTAGATTTCAAGGTCTGAAAATCATCTGTGGATCGATGTTTTGTCCTCTGGCCTGACTGAGCAGTAGCCCTACCAAGAGCTTGCACAGCAGCCATTCTCTCTCCGAACACTGGGGTGAAGGCTCCAACCTCTCCAAGATCAGGAAGATGGCCAGTCTTTCTGTAACCCCAGGACATAGGCCATATCTTCTCTGAGCATTGGGGTGGCAGCACTCTCCCTGAACAATGGGATTGAAAGCCTGCCTATTCCAAGTGCTGGGGCATTCCTATCCTTTCCCCACACAAGGGTGTGTCTGCTCTCTTGGCCCAAGGAAATATTTTCCATCCAGATGTCAGTTTCCATGGTTCTGCCTTTGAAGTCATTCTTCCTTTGATGCCTCACTTCTCTTCCTTTCTAGTTCAGGCTGGCAGTGGTTTTGTTCATACAAATTTCTCAAAAAAATTGTCATCTTTACATGTAGTTCACAGGGGTTCAAACCATCAGACAAAAGGCCTTTCCATATAACATTTCTGGATAACTGCAGTTCCAGTCCTATCTTCCCCTGAAATGGCTGACTGGTTCCATGTTTAGTTAAACCTCACATGGAGCTCTATTCTCTGGGGACTCATTTTCTGGAACCTCAGAGAGGTCTCTGATAGAGTCTCTTCTGGCCTAGTCTCAAAGCAAACTATCTAGATAGGCTTAGAATTTTCCAAACAACCAATTTCTGGTTTCTTTGTCTTTAAGTGTTCATTTCTCAGCTTATCACCATAAGCTTGGAGGAAAAACCACGTTGCAGCTGCACCCTCCAAACTTAGCTTGGTAATCTCTTCAGCTAAACATCCAAGTTCATTGCTTTTAAATTCTGCCTTCCATCTAACATCAGAACTCAATTTCGCAAATCTTTCTGCCACTTTAAAACAAGTATCAACTTTTCTCCTGAGCATACTAAGAAAATGTTGGAAGATGCAAAAGAAAAGGAGAAGAAAAAATAAGTAAACTAAGTTCCTTATTTTTAGTGCAAAGTCAACAAATTTTGTTTCCTAAAGTTGAAATAAAAATGAATGATCTAACTTTCAAATTACTTGGACAAGGGAAAAGGGAGTAGGCTGTAGGCAAAGAACATATAGAGAAAGATGAAAAAGAAGGAAAATATAAAGCTTGGAAAATAAAACATATGATATTGTTTTAGTTTCCTAGGCAGCTCAACCAAATACCATGAAATGGGTTGACTTAAGCAATGGAGATTTATTTGCTCACAGTTTGAGGCTGGGAAAAAGTCCAGATCAGGCCGTCATCAAGTTGATGCTTTCTTCCTTAAGACTATAGTGTTCTGGGGCTGGCTGCCAGTGATCCCTGGTTCCTCTGTTACATGGCAAGGGCATGGTGGTGTCTCTTGGTCTTTCCCTGCTCCTCAGGGTTCCATCAATGTCCAGCCTCTTGCTTCTGTGGCTTTCTCTGTCTGAATTTCATTCTCTTATAAAGGACTCCAGTAATAGGATTAAGACCCATTCTAATTGAGGATGCACCTTAACTGAAGTAACCTCATCAAAAAGGTCCTACTTACAATGGGTTTGCACCCAGAAGAATGGATTAAATTAAAAAACATGTTTTTCTGGAGCACATACAGATTCAAACTACCATAGATATGATGACAATAAATATACATTTATTTATACAATAAATCCAACTATTAAAAGAGACCTGGATTGGGTAAAAAATAAATATGAGCACAGATTTCCATTGTAACAATGTAATAGCAAAAATACAATCCACGTTCCCATCAGTAAAGAAATTAGGTAAAGAATTGAAGTTTTATCTGGTCAATGGAATATACTATTTAGCAGTTAAAAGAATGCAGTAGATACCATTGTAAATTAAGTGAAAAACCTAATTCACAGAACTTTGTGTATAAGATGCCCACCACCTTTTGTTTCAAATATTAACAGGTTTATCTCTAGAACATGGCTTAATGTGCGGCTTTGACTTTATTTCTGCATTTGAATTTTTTTTGTTTCATATTATATATAGTATGTATATAGGATATATGTGTGTATAGTATATATATAGGATGTATGTATATGTATGTGTATAATAGTTAGAAGGATTAAAAATGAAACTAAAATGAAATTTTCAAAAAAAGAAAGCATTCCTTCCTTTGCTTCTAGTGCACATATTCAGTGAAAGTTACTTCAAACTCAGCTGTTTTGTTTGGATTCTCATTGTTTTTTCATTTCTAGGAGCTCCACCTTCTTCCTGTACTTGATCCCAAACCCCAACAGGATGTTTTCTTTTCCTGGTATCTTATTGTAATTCATCACATGGATTTGGGGAAAGGAAGTAGCTGTCCTGAAATTGAACCTTTGGGGAGGAGGGTCATTTCCTGCCTCCTGGAAGCTTTCCTTTGGCTTCTCTTATGTGAGTTTGACACCTCTAGAATAGTGGTATTGAAGGTTCTGGAGAGGACTTGAGCTTGTGGCCTTGTTATGCTATATATCTGTGTCTCCAATCTGTATATCTGAAGCAGATAAAATCTTAAGAGCAGAACAGATTGGACTGGTCAGTATCTTGTATTTGAGAATATGATGATTCCCACCACTACTGTTGACAGATTACTTGATCTTTCTTGGATTCAGTTTCTCTATAAAATGAGCATTGGACTAGACCAGAGTTTCTCAGCCTCGACACTGTGGACATTTTGGGCCAGATGATCCTGTGTATTGTAGGATATTTAGTAGCATCCCTGGCCTCTACCCACTAGATGCCTGTAGTACTCCCGGTAGTGGCAATCAGAAATGTCTCCAGACATTGCCAATTGTCCTCTGTGGGACAAAATCACTCCCCATTAAAAATCAATGGATTAAATGATCTTTATGTTCCCTATCTGCTCTGGGTTTTGGGGATTATGAAAACTTTTCATTCTTTTTCTCCCTCTCCAAAGTGCATTTTCCCCTAGCCCTTTAGTCCTTACAGAAACTGCCACAAAAGAAAACATGATACTGTGATTTGGAGCAAGGGTGTTATTAAGTGCTGCATCTACCAATTTAAGATGATGGCTACCTCTTGGATTCCTGTCAAGCTCAAAATACTATTCTTGGTCCCTGTAGTTCCCCATTAATTCAAGGTGGAATTAATGCAATCTATGCTAGGAGGAGGACAAAGTTTTTGGAGAGAAGCAGATAGATATAGGCTGCCAAACCAAATGTAAGTGGCGTTAACATATGATGAGGTCTGCTGTTGTGGGTAATGGATAAGGGCAAAGTGTTTTCTTTTCCTCTTCTTCTTTTGTCACCCCCCTCCCCATTCCCCATCTCTCCCCTCTCCCTTCTTCCTTTTTTTTCTTTAGTAAATGTGAAACACTTCCCAAAAACCTACATACTAGTACTACTATTATGCATAGAAATGGCTCTCATTCTTCAGTCCTTTCTTTTAAAGATGACTTATGCAAGAGTGCTTATGTGGTAATAATAGTATTTTCTGCCCTGTAAAGTTAATTGCCACTTCACAGTTTTTTGTTTTTGTTTTGTTTCACAACATCAATATAACTGAGTAGCATTTACTATTATAAGCTGTTGATTTTAAGATGAATACAATTGTTTTGATTTTTGTTTTTTAATTGATTTTTCTGTTTGTGTATATTTTATACCTTCATAGCTCCTTTTATCCAAGACTTATTGTTTTTTAGGCTTCCTTAAGAAGAAGAAAATAGTTCCCTTTTAGTACCAGAAAAAATTACTTGAGGTAACTGTTGTATCTAAATTATGACTAGGAATGCCCCTATTTCTAATCTCTTTGTAACTAGCTTGAGTTTTCCTTTCAATATTCAAAGCTTCAGGATACACGAGGCTTTACTTTAGAGATTATGAAACAAAGTGGGAAAAATAAAATAAAAAATGAGGATCTTCCTTGAAATAGAAAGTGAATAGTCATTTCAGTAAGCCTACCCAGAGGTTAGGATTCAGTTTCTTGGATGTCAGACACTTACCATCATGCAGTCCTCTCAGATATTGGCAGTGACCCACGTTTTGGATGTCATAAAGCTGGGCATTTGAGTCTTACATAGTCTCTGGGTGTGCCTACAAGGTCAATGTGATCAGGTCACTGTTATCCCACTTCTGCCCGTTTTAAAGCTTGTGACAACTCCAGATGATTGCACCCCTCCTCTCCCACTCCCCAGCAGTCAAAAATGAAACCTAATAGGAATATTCTCAGATTGCAACTGGGCTAAACAATTAGCATTCAGCAGTTACAGGGAGTGGTACCCTGTTCTTATCCTGTTGGCAGTTTGGCAATCTCTGGTTTCTACTGTGTTCTTTCTCACTTCTATGTGGTATGATTTAGATAAAAATTATAGTAAATTATAATTTTAGATATAACTGATATTTTACAGGGATAAATGTAAAATAGGGCAATGTGAACAGTTCAGTATTAAGCAAAACTGCATTTTTTATACAGGTTTAAAGTTTTCATCCAAAATTCTGTAATGAGTTTTTTAGCAGCTTTATTGAAATATAATTCAGATACCATGCAGTTCACCCATTTAAAGTGTACAGGTCACTGGCTTTTAGTATATTCATGGAGTTGTGCATTCATCACCACAAGGTTTTAAAACATTTTCATTACTCCAGAAAGAACGCCCAGTACCCCTTACCTGTCACCCCAGGCCCCCCTGTCTCTCCCTTCTAGCCTCTGGAAACCACTTATCTACTTTCTGCCTCTATAAATTTACCTATTTTAGATATTTCATATAAATGGAATCAAATAATATGTGACCTTTTGTGTCTGGCTTCTTTCGCTTAGCATAATGTTTTCAAGGTTCATCCATGTTGCAGCATGTATCAGTATTTCATTCCTTTTTATTGCTGAATAATATTCCATTGTATAAATATACTGCAGTTTGTTTATCCATTTATCTGACATTTGGGTTGTTTCCATCTTATAGCTATTATCAATAATGCTACTACGAGCATATGTGTACAAGTTTTTGTGTAGGCATATATTCTCATATCTTTGGTATATACTTAGGAGTGAAATTCTATTCTCAATAATGCTGCTACGAGCATTTATTCGTTTTTGTGTGGGCATATATTCTCATATCTTTGGTATATACTTAGGAATGAAATTGTTCAGTCAATGTTTAACCACTTAAGGAACTGCCAGACTGTTTTCCAAAGAGGTGACACCATTTCATATTGCCAGAAGCAGTGCATGAGTGTTCTAATGACTTTAAAAAAAAATGTTATTAGAGTAGTTCTAGTTTACAGAAAAATCATGCAAAAAATGCAGAGTTCTCAAATAACCCCCATACATGCAGTTTTCCCAATTAACATTTTGCATTAATGTGGTATCTTTGTTACAATTAAAACAATATTGTTATAATTATACTATTAACCATAGTCCATAGTTTACATGAGGGTTCACTATTTGTGTTGTACAGTCCTATGGTTTTTTTAAAATTTTTATTCTAGTAACATATATACAACCAAACATTTCCCCTTTTAACCACATTCAAATATTTATTTCTTTGGTGCTAATTACATTCGCAGTGTTGTGCTACCTTCACTACCATCCATTCCCAGAACTTTTCCATAACCCCAAACAGAAACTGTATTCCAGTTAAGCATTAACTCTCCATTTCCTTCTCCCACTCCAGCCCCTGGTAACCTGTATTCTAGTTTTGGACTGTGTTAAGTTGCTCATTCTAATTATTTATTGTTGGCGAGATCATATATTTGTCCTTTTGTACCTGGTTTATTTCATTCAGCATGACATCTTCAGAGTTCACCATGTTGTCATATGTATCAGAACTTCATTCCTTTTTACAGCTGAATAATACTCTGTTGTATGTATATACCACATTTTGTTATTCCATTCATCAGTTGATGGACACTTGGATTTCTTCCATCTTTTTTGAACAATGCTGTTATGAGCATTAGTGGGCAAATATCTGTTTGAGCCCTTCTTTCAGTTCTTTTGGATATGTACCTAGAAGAGGGATTTCTGGGTCATATGGTAATTCTATATTTAATTTTCTGAGGAATTTTCCACAGCAGCTGTTTTACATTCTCACTAACAATGACTGAGTTTCCCTATTTTTCCATATCCTCTCCAATACTTGCCATTTTCTGTTTTTTAAATAGTAATCATTCTAGTGGTGTGTGAAGTGATATCTCATTGTGGTTTTGAGTTGCATTTTCCTAATGGCTAATGATATTGAGAATTTTTTCATTTGCTCTTTGGCTATTTATATATCTTCTTTAGAGAAATGTCTGTTCAGGTGTTTTGCCCATTTTTAAGTTGGGTTGTTTCTCATTTGTTGTTCAATTGTAGTATTTCTTAAATATTCTGGGTATTTAACCCTTATCAGTTATGTGGTTTCCAAATATTTTCTCCCATTTTGCAGGTTGTCATGCTCCTGAAGAGGATTCCCTGTTTCCTTCTAGGCGTTGTATAGTTTCGGCTTTTTTTTTAGGTATTTGATCCATTTTTAGTCAATTTTTGTTTAGGTTGTGAGGTACAAGTCTACATTTTTTCCCATGTGGGTATCCAGTTTTCCCAGCACTATTTGTTGAAAAGACTGTTTTTTCCCCATTAAGTAAACTTGGCACCCTTGTCCTAAATCAGTTGGTAATAGGTGTGTGAGTCTCTTTCTGAATTCTCGATTCAATTTCATTGGTCTGCATGCCTCTCCTTGTGCCAGTACCTTGCTGTTTTGATTTCTGTAGCCTTGTAATAAGTTTTAGAATTGTGAAGTGTGAGACCTCCAACTTCATTCTTTTTTTCAAGGTGGTTTTGGCTATTCAGGGCCCCTTACCCTTCCATACGAGTTTGATTGGCTTTTCTGTTTCTGCAAAGAAGGCTGCTGGAGTTTTGATTGGGATTGTGTTGAATCTATAACTTGCTTTGGGTAGAATTGACATCTTAATTATATTTAGTCTTCTAAATCATGAACAAGGAATGTCCTTCCATTTACTAGGTCTTTGATTTCTTTTAGCAATGTTTTGAAGTTCTCTGTTTACATATCCTTTACATCCTTGTTTGGATTTATTTTGATCTTTTAGTTGCTGTTCTGAATAGAATTTTTTTCTTGCTCTTCTGATTGTTCATTGCTTATGTATAAAAATGTTATTGATTTTTTGGGTGTTGATCTTGTACCTGTCACTTCGCTGAATTCATTTATTAGCTAGAAGTTTTGTTGTAGATTTTTCAGGATTTTCGGTATATAGGCTCATACCATTTGCAAATAGGTATTCTTTTAGTTGCTTTTCTGAATGGAATTTTTTTCTTTATTTCCTTTTCAAATTGGTCATTACTAGTGTAGAGATACTACTAATTTTTAAGTGTTGGTCTAATATCCCACCACTATGCTGAATTTGCTTATTAACTCTAGTAGCTTTGTTGTGGATCTCATTACTTTTTTCTTTTTAACTTTTTAAATTGTATAATATAACATATATACAAAGCAAAGAAAGAAAAAAGCAATAGTTTTCAAAGCACACTTCAACAAGTAGTACAGGACAGTTCCCAGAGTTTATCATGGGCTACCACCATCATCTCAGATTTTTCCTTCTAGCTGCTCCTGAATATAGGAGGCTAGAAGGAATAAATGTTTTTATCATCACAATTGACTTTTTTTTTCTTTTTTGTGAAAAATAACATATATACAAAAAAGCAATAAATTTCAAAGCACAGCACAACAATTAGTTGTAGAACAGATTTCAGAGTTTGATATTGGTTACACTTCCACAATTGTAGGTTTTTACTTCCAACTGCTCTAAGATACTAGAGACTAAAAGAAATATCAATTTAATGATTCTGCAATCATATTTGTTTGTTAAACCATACCTTCTCTGTGTAACTCCACCATCACCTTTGGTCTCTGGCCGTTCCAACTTTTTCATGTTGGAAGGGGCTGTTAATAATATGGGGTAGGGAGATGGAATTAGCTGATGTTCTGGAGAGGTTTCAGGACTTATGTGGTCCAGGGACCCATCTGGAGGTTATAGGTTTCTGGAAAGTTACCCTGGTGCATGGAACCTTTGTAGAATCTTATGAATTACTCTAGGTGTTCTTTAGGGTTGGCTGGAATGGTTTTGGTGGATCTCATGACTTTTTAACTTAGGTTTTAAATATAATATCTTCCTCAGCTATAAATTCTTTTGCGGTCAAGATATTGTTATACTTTTTTTAGTATCCTCCATAGGCTTCATGTGGTTATGTGTATTATATCATGCATTTTTTCAGTACTTTATTTCTCTGGACCTTGGATTTCCTTCTTTATAAAATAAGGATGATTATAGTACTAAACCTCTGAGAGTTACTGTGAAGTTTAAATGAAGTGATACATGTAAAATGTATATGACTATATCTTCTACATAATAAGCCTTCAGTAAATGTTAGGTATTACTATTACTGTGGGCAGTTTTTTTCTGTTAAGACTGAATTATTGGTTGAGTTTTTCTTTAATTTCAAATTTTTTAGGTATTTTGCCTAAGATTGTGGTATCTCAGTCAGATGGTGATTAAAAAATTAGTATATAGAGGGGGTGCAAGAGTAGTTCAGTGGTAGAATTCTCACCTACCATGCAGGAGACCCGGATTCAATTCCTGGCCCATGCACTCCCCCCCCAAACAAAACAAAACAAGCAAACAAAAATTCAACACATGATGCTGCAGTAATGGATGCTCACATGGAAAAGGAATGAAATGTGACCCCCCCACCATATAGCATACCAAAAAAAAAAAAAAAATTAGTATATAGAGAAATTCTGTGATGACAGGAACTCTGGGTCCGAGCATTTATACCTACACTGAAAGTGTAGGTATAAATACATCAGTCCACACTGAATTTGAGTGAGAAGAGTGAAGGGAAGACCTTTTCCTGGCTGGAATAGCTGTTGTTTACTTGTCATATTTCTCAAGCATAAAGAGATCTCTCTCCTTATCAGTCCCTTTGTGTGGTGGTTGGACTTATGTACCCCAGAAAAAAACATGTTTGTAAATCTAATCCATTCCTGTGGGTGTGAACCCATTGTAAGTAGGACCCTTTGATGAGGTTCATTCAGTTAAGGTGTGGCCCAATCAAGATGGGTCTTATTCCTATTACTGGAGGCCTTTAAAAGCAGAATGAAACTCAGATGGATAGAAAGTCACAGAAGGACTGGCCAGAAGCTGAATATCAATTGAACACTGAGGAGAAGGGAGAAGCCAGGAGAGGCTTTCATGCCCATATTGCCATGTCACAAAGGAGCCCAGAACCAAGGATCCTGGTAGTCAGCCCTAGAACACCAGTCTTTGGGTGGAAAGCATTGCCTTGATGAAGCCTTCATTTAGACTTCATCTGGACTTTATCCTAAGTCTTAAAACTGCTAGCCAGTAAATTGTTTAAGCGGACCCTGATGGTATTTGTTTGAACAGCCAAGGAAACTAGAAACTGTGAAAGGGCCTCTGAGGCAATTTTTCCAGCAGTGGTCTTTGAACTGGGAGTTCTGAATCCTAGGATTGGGGATGGGTGTCAGGAGAGTGGTAGCTGAGAGAAAAGTGTAGGGGTTGCAGAGGGCTACTGGGTTGAATCACCTTTACTCGTGAGATATACCTTGAACAGACTTGCTCATTTTACTTACAACAAGCACTATTCAGTTATGCCACTTGGGGTGTTCATTCATTCTATAGGCATTTACTAAATCCCTATTTTATGTCAGCTGCCAGAGATGGGGTGAGGCTGAGGGTTCAGGGACGGGGAATGAATTGTCATTTTTGAAAGTGAATCAATGAGGCTTAGTGTTCAAAGAGCAGAATATGGTAGTGCCTTGTGGGAGTTCTTGATAAGCAGTCATTGCTCTAAAGACCAAGTGAGACCTTGGGGCACCCACTTGGAGCGCCCATTTTCTCCCTCGCTGGAACTGAGTCTCACCGTACTTGCCTGTTCTCTGTTCTTTGACTCTATCATAAAAGACCCTGACTTGGAGTGCCCTTCCTCTGCCTGGAAATCTCTTCCCCCAGATCTTCTCAGGGTTGGTTCCTTCTTGATGTTAAGTCTCAGGGTAAATGTCACCTCCTCAGAGGCCCTTTTCCACAATCCCCATCACACTCTAGTTCATTAAGCTTTTTAATTTCTTTTGAGCACTTACCACTCTCTGAATGATCTTGTTTATTTCTTTATGTCTATTCGCTGTCTTTCCTCTCCACATCAGAGAGTAAGAACCTTAACAGCATGTGTCTTGTTTAGTTTGTTCATTCTGCTCTTTCAGTGCCTTGAAGGGTGTCTGGCACAGAGCAGGTGTTCAGTAAATATTGTTGAATGAATCAAAGAATTCATATGCAGAGAAACAAACTGGAAAGCAGGGGACACATCACAAACTCCATGGAGAAGCAATAAGAAACCCACTGGAAATAATTGGATTCTTCCTGATTAAGTAAAAATATCATTTAAAATGATAGTAATGATGATAGTGCTAGCCAACAGTGTTAGGTATAATTCTAAGTACTACACTCAGTGCTTTATTCACATTAACTCATTTAATTCTCATGACTACCCTAAAAGGCATGCAGAGTCATTCCCATTTTATAGATGGGGAAGCTGAGACACAGTCTTAGTAACTTTTCCAAAGTCACAAGTGAGGAACCATCTGGCTCCAAAATCTATCTGAAACATTTTGCTTTATTCTTTCAAGGTGGTCTTAGCAATATACCAAAGAAAAGGACATCTGGGTTCAATTTCAGAGTCTATTTCATGCTAGTGCCAGAGAGATGTTATAGTACAGTGGGAAGAATATTAAGATGGGGATCCAGAGAACAGTTTCTTCTCACTCTGGAGTAAGCAGTTAGTGGCCTTGCCAACTCCAGGTGGCTGTGTCCTGCAGGGACTTCTCAATCCAAATGCAGTGACCTGGACCCCAGCCTTACATGATCTCCAAGGTTATTTTCAATATCAGAATTCTTAAATCACAAAGGAGTAGTATGCTTCAAGTTACCTTGCCCTGCTGCTCCCAGGTCTCAGGATGAAATTTGTTTTGTAGATCAAACATTTTGTTAACTTCTATGTTTATGCTTATAATAAAATCCTCATTAAATTGAAAAAAAGTTAACAGACACAGAACAGCGTCAATTATAAAATGTTTTGTAATGCATTTTATTATTTTCAGACATCCATAATAGCTCAAGCTGTTCCAAGCAGAGGTTGTTTGTTTTATGAATATATTTAAAGAGGTTTGTATAAATATGTATTATATGTCCATATTGTAGAGTGTATATACTAAACTGTTAGTAGTTGTTTTCCCTCATAGGAGTAGGAAGGGTAATTCACTTTGCTTTTATACATCTCTATGTTGTTTGAATTTTTTCAACAAGAATATACCGCTTTTGTATTATTAAAAATATATAAAGATAAATTATATGATCTCACTGATATTAAATAATTAGAATAATCAAATTCATAGACTCAGAAACTAGAATACAGGTTACTTGGAGCTGTAACTTGGCTATGGAATATGTAATAGGGAGGAAATGCTTAAATTGTACAGAGTTTCTGTTTGAGGTAGTGGAAAAGTTTTTGTAATGGATGGTGGTGATGGTAGCACAGTATTGTGAATGTAATTAGCACCACTGCTAATTGAATGTGGTGAAAAGGGGAAATTATAGAGTAAAATTTTTTTTTAAACTCATAGGACTGTACAACACAGTGAATCCTTATGTATACCATGGACTCGAGTTAATAGTACAATTATAATAATAATCTTTAATCAGTTGTAACAAAAGGGGGGTTGTATATGGATGATTCAGTGGTAGAATGCTTGCTTGCCATGTGAGAGACTTGGTCTCGGTTCCTGACCCATGCACCCTCCCTCCTCTCCCACCCGCCCAAGAAAGGGAGGGCATGGTATATGAAAACTGTATTTTCCGCAAATCTACAACATCTCTAATAAATGAATATATATATATGCAAAAAATTAAAGTGGTTTGCAATAGCTTATATATAAATGTATATTTTAAGGGAAGGCTTTTGAGAGTACTTGGAAGGCTTGTTCGCAAATATTTAACCATTTCCTGCCATCTTGTTTAGCATTAACTTATTCCATTTGTGAAGATGCCGTTGTTTAGCAAGGATTATCTTCAAACTTGGTTGCTGTCTTCAGATATCTGAAGTGCTGCCCTTTAAAAAGGAACAGACTTTGGATTGAATTACCAGCAGTGGGTAGAATCTACAGGGGGCAGATTCCAAGCACAGTAAACACTGGCAAACGGTGGAGCTGACTTCTTAGAACCTGGATATTGTTGCATGCTAAAAGTCCTCTTAATTTTTATGAAATTATTTTGAATCTGCCACCTTAACTAAATTTTTTAATGTTTCTAATAGTTTTTCAGTTGATTCCTTTGATTTCTGCAGGTAGATATTCTATATCATTCTTACCAATATGCTTATTTTGCTTACTTGTCTAAGGGAATGTTCAGAACATTAAATAATAGCAATATTGTGCCTGTGCGGTGGCATTAGGTGTCTTTTACTTTCTGTGGGCGTTTGCTTGTACGCATCTTCTTCCTAGATACTCAGAGGTCAGTCTGATCCTTCAGCAGTTCAGTTTTATTTATTTATTTTATTTTATTTTTTAAGACTTTTTTTATTGTATAGTATAACATATATACAAAGTAAAGAAATAAAAAAGCAATAGTTTTCAAAGCACTCTTCAAAAAGCGATTACAGGGTAGATCCTAGAGTTTGTCATGGGCTACCATACGATCCTCTCATATTTTTCCTTGTAGCTGCTCCAGAATATAGGAGGCTAGAGGGCTTAAATACTTTTTTATCATCACAATCAATCTTTTTTCCTTCTTTTTTTGTGAACAATAAAATATATGCAACAAAGCTATAAATTTCCTAGCATAGCACCACAATTAGTTGTAGAACATATTTCAGACTTTGACATGGGTTGCAATTTCACAATTTTAAGTTTTTACTTTTAGCTGCTCTAAAATACTGGAGACTAAAAAGAGATATCAATTTAATGATTCAGCATTCATATTCATTTGTTAAGTACTATCTTCTATGTATAATTCTACTTCACCTTTGATCTTTCCATACCTCTCATTGGAGTTGTTTGGGCTATGGCAATTCTAAATTTTTTATATTGGAAGGGTCTGTCACTAATATGGGGTAGGGAGATAGAACTGTCTGATGTTCTGGAGAGGCTGGGCTAGGTTTCAGGACTCATCTGGAGGTTGAAGGTTTCTGGCAAGTTACTCTAGTGCCTGGAACCCTTGTGGAATCTTATAAATTGCCCTAGGTGTTCTTTAGGATTGGCTGGAGTGGTCCTAGTTGGGGGTTGGCAGGTTATGATAGGTTGCAAAGTCTACCTGAAGCTTGTATAAGAGCACCCTCCAAAGTAGACTCTCGACTCTATATGAACTCTCTCTGCCACTGATACTTTATTAATTACACTTCTTTTCCCCCATTTAGTCAGAATGTAATTGTTGATCCCATGGTGCCAGGTCTGGATTCATCCCTGGGAATCCTCTCCCAAGTTGTCAGGGAGACTTTCACCCCTGGATGTCATGTCCCACATAGCGGGGAGGGCAATGATTGTACTTGCAGAGTTGGGCTTAGAGACACTGAGGCCACATCTGAGCAACAACAGCGGTCCTCCAGAAGTAACTCTTAGGCATACCTATAGGTAGTCTAAGCTTCTGTGCTACCTACATAAGCTTCACAAGAGTAAGCCTCATGATTGAGGGCATGGCCTATTGATTTGGGTGTCCTTAAAGTTTGACACAGTATCGGGGGATTCCCTCATGGTAAGGTTTTGTAGTTCCACAGTCTTTCTCCCCTCCCTTCAGTTTTATTTTTTTATTTTTTATTTTTATTTATTTATTTATTCATTTTTACATGGGCAGGCACCGGGAATCGAACCCGGGTCCTCTGGCATGGCAGGCAAGCATTCTTGCCTGCTGATTCAGTTTTATTTTTACATTTAGGGTTTATATATGTTGTGAGAATGGTGCCATTATTCAAAAATGTGTTCATATGCTTTTTGCTAGTCAGAGAAGTTTTTGGTGAAATTCTCATAGCGTTTGCTATCTACATTATTTTTTTTTGTTTAGCTACATTTAAAAAATGTATTTCCTGCGCAATGTGATGGTGGCTCAGTGACAGAATTCTCACCTGCCATGCTGGAGATCCGGGTTCAATTCCTGGTGCCTGCCCATGGAAAAGAAAAAAAAAAAAAAAGCATTTCCTTTTAAAAAACTTTTACATTCTATTACAAATATTGATTGATGGTAAGTGTGTTTCACAATTTTCCTATTTCTTTAGCTGTGTACTTTTTAACATACTTTTATAGTGATATCACAGTAGGTCTGTTTGCTGAATTCCTCATATGTTCCAAGTACCATAGAAGGCATTATATATCATTAAATCTTTACAACAGGCCATTGAGGTATTATAATTTTAATTTTGCAGATGAAGAAACTGAAGCATAGAAAGTTTTAAACTTGTCCAAGGTCATATAGCCAGTAAATGTCTGAACCTGGATTTTAACCCTGGTCTAACACCAGGGGGCTCCACTGGCATCTTTTCTTAACTGTGAGGAGTAGGGGTGACCCATGCCTAACTAATCAACATTGCACCCTCACACCACTGCGGTTTATTCACGAGGGCTCCTTTAGGAAACTTCCACTTTTTGAGGCAAAATAACACTGGAAATTCCGTGTAATTTGGACTGGTAAAAGAGGAGGAGAGTTGTGGCCTGAGTTTAGACTCCCTTAAATTCTTGAGCAAAACAGAGGCACATTTCCTTTCAACCTGGAGAAACTGGACTCCTGGTGCGTATTTGTTCAGGACAGTATGGAGCTCTGGAGCTACGGAGCGTAGACCATTTGAATCCCCCATGTTTTTTGAGGACATTGGCCATGCTTACATTTCTTCCAAGTTTCTGACCCATCTAATAGTCATCATACTATTTTGGATGTTTTTGTGTGCCCTAGGCTCTGGGTATCCTGATGCATATCACTGTGGAGGCACTCATAAGTCGCCAGCCTGCAAAGGGAGGGCTTCACAGGAGCTGCAGTCCTTAAGTGATCCCTGTAGCTGCCCCTAGAGCCTGTGATTTGGGAATATAGTTGTTATATATATAGTAGGCTACCTGCTGTTTTTCTCAAGACCTTGGGAAGTATTTGTTGAGTCCAGAGTTTACATAGAGGAGGTAGTTGAGAATTAACCTGCTTTCTTCCATTTCGGTGTGTGGGAAGCAGGGTCCATTGTGGCCCTGGACCTCGACTGTTATGAAGAAGCTAAATCTGCCCCTGGTGTTTGGAACACATCTCCATAGGCTAGGTGGTTGGTAGAGTGGATGTTTTGAATGTAAATACATATGATCTGGTCAGCAAAAATAAGACCTGCAGGCTGGGGCCAGCCTCAAAAGACTTTATTGGTTTTTTTTTTCCCCTATATGAAGAAGATTTACCAAGGGAGATGAAATGTGATTGCCAGGGATTATTTGTAAGGAAATAGCCCAAGCTGCTTGATTCCTAATGCTAAAATGGGCTCTAATCCTTGTTTCCTTTTTGGTATTGGATTATAGAAATGTAGGGCAGGATTAGAATTGGCTATTAACAATACCCAGGACAAATATATGTCCTGAGAATTTTGGAAAAAGAGAGGATCGACGGCTTCAGCATTTATTTACTTGTGATACTTGGTTTGATTTTCTGATTTTATCTGTGCCTTTCCCTATCAAAATGTTATTTATAGGAAATATTTTTTTCAGTTAATTTAAGTTAATTTTGTTAGTGGCAGAAATAAAGAAAGAAGGAAGGGAGGAAGGAAGAGGGGGAAAAGAAGGACTGAAGGAAGGAAGGAAAAGAAATTCATCTTCACTATTATTAAATTCAAATAAAGATAGTAAAATTGTACCATTTTCTGCTATCACATTAGCAAAGATTAAAATAAACCTCAAAGTATTATTTTAAGTTGCATGGTGCCACGGATTGCTTCAGCTGTGTCGGGCGAAATGGTACACTGGGTGGGTTTGGGGGCAAGCTCGCAGAGAATTAACCTGGGTAAGCCGGAGCCGGCGCTTTCCTCAGCCGGCGGTCGCGAGAGAAGTCTTCACTGAGGCCAAATGCGGGTTAAAGCTTTATTGATACACACCGGGATGGGCCACCCGGGGACCCGAGGAGCGAGACATTTGGGGTTAGGAAACCCTGGGGCTCGATCGACGACCCAGAGCTCGGAAA
>PVIY010021070.1:0-43013 GCA_004026745.1 Myrmecophaga tridactyla
CAGAAATGACTGACAGCTGTTTTTGGCTAAGTCACAGGGCCCCTCTCAGTGTCTCAGTGAGGGGAGGGAAGAGAGGGAGCCGGGTGGGCTTCAGAGAGTGTACAGGCATGTGTGATGTGTGTGTGTGTGTGTGTGTGTGTGTGTGTGCCTGTGTGCGGTATCCTTGGCGCAGTGGGATCCTACGGGGAATGAACGATCACTGCTAGCGGAGGTCAGAAAAGCAGGAGCACGGCCCCTGTGTACTGGACAGATAAAGCCATTACGTATACAGCGTTGCTCTGTGCAGGAAGCAAAGGCTTTTGTTCCTTCTGAAATTCTGTCCCCAACCCTCTACAGTGGTCTCTGCTCCTGTAACGGGGAAGCCTTTCAGTTCTCAGAGAAATTTAAACTGAGACTCTCTGAGAGAAAGAAAGATAGTGAGACTCATGCTGAGATGTAAATGCCTGACAACAGAACCTCTTGGAGAACAGGCCGGCACTGGTGTCCGGAGGCAAGGCGAGAAAAGCCCTGGCAGTCAGAGACAGGGGGATGCCAGGCAGCTGGAGACACTGCTCAGTGACCCTAAACTGGGAACGTATATAAGAGGGACCAGAGTAAGACAAAGCACTTTTAATTTGAACAGGTTTTTAAAATATTAGAAAAAAACTTGGGTTTTGGCTCCAGTGCACAAAGAAATGAAACCACAGAGTTCAGCCTATCCAAGCCCAGGTATTAGAACGATTTGCTTTCTAGCTGAGACTTTGATACTGAAGTAAAGTCACACCTCCATTTTAGTAACTTTACATTTCAGAAGTGGGAGAAGAACTTTCCTAAGGATCAGAGCTCTACAATGATTATGACTGGTTAATTTTGTGAGTCAAGGAAGGATTCAGAGCTCTTAACTGACATCTATACCACCACTCTCTTTCTAGCCAGTGGCAGCCAATGCTAATTTCTCAGCCCATCTTTCTCACTGAACTGATATTAGTCCTCAGAATCCTTCTTAACTCAACCCTCCAGGCTTCCAAAATTAATTGGTTAGACTTGGCTCTTGGGTCCAAATCTGTTTTCCTTTCCTGTCCAATAGCAATGAAGAGGTTGACACATGAATGCCTCCAAGGTGCCATTTCTATTTTGTTGTTGTTTTTCCCTTGAAGAGGCAATTCAGGGTATAGAGTACTGTAGCAGATATGTATTAGGTCTATGAGCATGGGATGAAAATTCATGGGGTAAACAAGGACACACCGTCTGCCTATTAATAGCAATACCTGCGAGGTAAACTACTCTGTGGTTGTTGACTTTCTCTTTTGGAAGAGAAGGAATCCATTAAGCCTTTATCTACACAGAGCTCCAGACACGCTCAGCAAGGAAGAAGTGCTGTAGCCTGCGTTTCAACCATGAATCAATGCTTGTCTCACAAGAAACAGGGTTCCTTGATGAGTTCATTTGTCTGTGCCGGTGGGCTCGTCCACCATCGCTCTCCCTCTGGTTTGGGCCTCCTGGAGAGAGAGAGGGGCTCGCCCAGCGGGCTGACCCTGAGGCACTGTGACCAGCCACTAAACAAGGGTACAGTGGGGACCGGGGAGGGGACGCAGGGCTCCCGTTTTGGCAGTCCCGTGAAGCCGTCCTGGGGTCGTCAACGCTCCCAGATTCCATGCCACCGGGAATCACCAAATTCCTCTTGTTCTACAAGAAAACCTTCCAATAGCAAAAGTTTTTTTTTTTTCTAGTCTAGGAGGAGATGCCAAATAACACATTTTGCCCAGTGTTTCAGTCAATGGTGTTTTGTGAGAAAACTATCAAGAAGAATGATTCTGTTAAAAATGTGTGTAGGATTCTCAGGAGAAAACAGAGTCTGGGCCCCTTAAAGGAAATAAAACAAAACTTAGTGGAGCTGTGAAATCCCTTCCAGGAGAGAGAAGTTGTGAAAATAAAGTTTAGAAAAGATATTCTTCCAGAGTTTACTATTTACTAGAAAAATAAAAAAAAAAGACACACACGGAGCAGTAAGCACCGGAAGACGGATATCTATGCTACTCAATGGGACTGGTAGGTGCTGGGTCCCAGTAGTAACCATTATTCCAAAATCTGAAGCGTCCACCCAGACCCAGAGAACTTCACTGCCTGTTCACCGCCCTCCCTCCACAGCCCACCCCACGAGGCGAGCACACTGGACGCTGCCCGTGGAGTCACCAGCCAGGATCCCAAAGCCAGCGAGGGCAGCACTGAGGTCAAAACAAACTAACAAAAGCGATTCGAACGCTAAAGCCCATTCCTCTTCCAGAAGGCAGAGACGAGGAAATTGTAGAAATACACTTTTTTGTACTTCTGTCATGGATAAGGAGGAAAATGGTACTATAGGGAGAAGATCCATTGAGGCCCTACAAGAACCTACCTAACTTGGTAGAAAATAAGTAGAAAACCACACATCAGACAGAGTTTCAGTGTGAGACAAGTAAGGAGAAAAGGAGGAGCGGCTCTTGCTGGCAGAGGCGGCCGAGCCCTTGTACTTCGGGGGCAGGTGGGTCAGGAGGTCAGTGAGCAGGTGTCTGCTGCAGCTGCCCTAGAGGTCCCAACGACAGAGTCCAGGGGACAGGGGAGCCCTCACTGTGCAAGGACACTCAAAGGGAGGTCTCAGCACCAGTTTGGTATGAGTAGGGATGGGTAATGACTCAGTTCAGAGCGTCTGCATATCTGATCCTCCTTCCTAATTGTGCTTCCTTCATTCTCATAATTCGATCCCACATATGTGCTGGGCATCCCCTCTGTGCAGGGCATCTGTGCCAGCAGGGTTCAGTGCCCGAGCATGCTGGAAGGGGCAGATGTGGTAACACAGTGGGCGGGGCACAGCCTGAGGGTAGAGGGTGGGAGAGGGTTAGAGGGAGGGTAGGAGGATGAGCTGCTGAGGACACGCGGGGGCCCCAGGCCCACACTGCACTTGCTCACTGCCTTGACCCTTCGTGTGAAAACACCCGAGAGAACCAGTTTGGGCCATTATGGGTGGGGTTACTTAGTGGACTTGGCTAATGTGAAATTCTGAATTTTGATAAATGGTGTGATAATCTGATGAAATTTACAGCCAATTCAACTGGCTTGGAAAATACACCTGTGTGATGGGGAGACTTATCTGAAGGCTTGGGGGCCAAGGGGAATTAGAAATAGCACAAGAAGAGATAGCAGGGTTTGGGGCTTTGCTATTCCACATCATCTCTCATATTCTGGGTATTGATTTGGAAGAGGCTTCTGAGTCTCTTTACTCACTTCTTTGGATGATGATCTGGCCTGGGAAGCCATGCATGGGTTCAGGGAGCTGAGATGGTGGGCTATGACATCTCAGAGTGCCATACTGGGGCAGCAAACATATTGAAGATAATTGAGTTACCTTCAAAATGATTGTTCAGAGTGAAAGGCTTTGGATTCCTCCAAATGAGGAGCAGGTGTGACTTGAATGTACCACCCAGACATATAAATTCCCATTTCTAGCCCCATTCTGAAGAATCTGGGGCCTGGAGTGGGTTGAAAGCAGCCTGTACGTCTGTCCCCTCCATCCTCCCTATCACTTCTTGAAAAGTGCAAACAGAATGGAGTGGCAGGTACACATGTCATCACCTCTACACAGATGCCTCCCCTTCTGGGTTATGCTTCCAGCTCCACCTCCTTTACCAAGGAATCAATACACGGACTCCAGGCAAAGGCTGAACAAATGAGCCCATATTCACCCGATGCTTCCCCGTCTCGGATCCCCCAAACTACTGCTTGGGCAGCTGCTAGGGTGTATTCCTCATCTAAGGCAAAATAGGGGGAACAAGAGGCAAAAAGGGCAAAAGAAGCTATGACGCCATCTGGAACAGATCCTCAGCCACACGGTCTACTCCGATTTCCCAGTCCTGACATGCCGTCACAGCAGATGGCATTTGTTGGACAGTCAGATGTGCCCAGACGACTTGTGTAGTTCATTCCAAATGCTCCACAGCTTTCTGTGCTTTCTCAGATCCGTCAGCACAGAGAGGTCACAACCCCCTCACTCAAAGCCACAAACAGTGTGCATCTGCCCTTCAGAACTTTACACTCCTGCACCGCATGCTGGAGGAATAATGGTGAATAGTCCTGGCTCAATATGCATGGAAAGTGGGGAGATAAAGACAAATAGAGAAATTCCCTTTGTGCAGAATATTATGAGGACTGAGAGGAGAGAAAAGAAACCACTCAGGGAAGGAGTCCCAGAGGAGGTGGTCTTTGACTGGAATCTCAAAAGATGAGTAGGGATTAGTCATGGAGAGGGGTAGTTTCACCCCAAAGGGAGGGCATTTCAAACAGAGGGGATGGTATATAGAGACCCAGGGGGCCAGGAAGGGCATGGCATCCGTAGAGAAAGTACTAGGTGTGGTAGACTAGATTATTGTTCAGAAAATATTCATTCACTCCCCTCCTGCTTCTTCGGCTGCTGTACTTCCATGAAACTTGACTTTGGGGTAGGACAATGACTTGTTTTAATCATTGGTATATTAGTGGACATGATGTGAACAGAGGCTTTAGAAATGCCTGCACAATAAGGCTTGCTCTCTTGCGCTCCTGCCTTTGGACATAAAAACATGTCTTGTAGAACTCCAGGCCGAACAAGAATGAGGTGTGTGTAGAGCTCAACCTAAATCAGATGATAGAAAAATGAGTGGTAAATAAATGCTTATCACTGAATATTAATTAGCTTTGGGCTGGTTTGTTATGCAGCATTACTGCAAATATAGCAGATTGATACATTGGGCAATACAAGGGGTGGGAAGAGAGGGGGCTGGAAAGTGAAGAATCTGTCAATTATAATCAACTGGAAACAAACACAGCAGCCCTGAGACTGGGGGGCAGGAATGACCTTCTCTTTGGACGGACACCCATGCTCTGAACCTAGCACAAGTGTGGACACACAGCATCTGTTCAGGAAAGACAGTCGAATGACCAAAGCTAATGTGTTCTTAGCCAGGAACAAACAATTGTCTGCACATATATCAGCAGTGATAGACAATTTGCAGCACTGGAACAAAACTATCAAATATTTAGCTGACGCCAAAGCCTACAGACACTTTTTTTTTTTTTTTCGCATGGGCAGGTACCGGGAATCGAACCCGGGTCTCCGGCATGGCAAGTGAGAACTCTGCCACTGAGCCACCGTGGCCCACCCTAGAAACTCTTTTAAGTTAACAGAATAATCATAGGAATGTACTTAATGAAACCGGAACTTGCATGAAGACTAAATAGGGATCAATACTCATATTCTAATTATATGTTGTCTAGAACTTCCAGGCTCAAGAAATATCTCAGAATCCTTTAGTTCAGACTATATTGGGTTCAATAAAATGCCCAGTCGCTCAGATCAGAAACGTTTGTTCAGTAATCATTTCTTCAGGATTAATCATTTATTAATGATGACAGCAGACCTAGTAGGTGCACTACACATTGTTAGAACCTGAGAGACACCGTTCACTCTTTAAGACTTTCTCCTAAAAGGAGAGGTTTATGTGCCACCTTACTTCAGGCACACCGCAGCACGTTACTTTATTGTGCTAACCTGATGTCACAGGAACCAAGGCTATGGTTTTGCCTTGAAGTGGGCTTTCTCAAGGTCAAGTGGAATTAGTTATTCATAAGATCTTTAGAATTGAGAATCAAAGGGTTCTCAAAGCCACTGAGAATAGAGGGAGAAAACTAAATAAAATAAAAAACAAAACCCCAGGATTCTCTTCTGGCAGAGCTGGGGGTTCATTGTAGAGGGCTGCCTTGGATTGAGGCCAGCAAGAAAAGGAAGAGGCTGGCATCTCTACCACATCTGGACATGAATACCTCGTCAACGGGTGGAGGGGAGCCTTGGGCCTTGGGAGAAGGTTTAGTATCAGCTCAGCTTAAAGACTGGCTTATCTACTTGCTGGGACCCACCAAAGTCAGCCCCAAGTAAGAACACTTTCTGTGTTCTCGAGTCTGAGTAATGGCAGAGTCACTGGTGCATGAGCGGGCAGCAGGGACAGTTCAAGCCCAGAGCCCTGGATGTGTCTTTCTTTGGTTCCATTCCTTTCCATGGTCCTTGGCCATGGTCACACGAGAGCCCCTAACCTTGACTCTGGACACAGGAAGCCCCTAGCCCTGTCCACAGCCGAGGCCACAGACTGGTTGACATCAACTCCAACCAGCCATTTCTCAGACATGCCTCTAACCACAAGGAGATCCTATGCTACAAAGGACTGTGTAAACGCCTCTCTCTTACCAGGGCAGTGCATAATAAAACCAGGGCCTTGCAGACACATGTGTGGGCAGCATTAGCTTCAAGATCGGCAATGGCACATTCCCTAGTGTAGAATTGGACAAGGGAAGAGAACTTGCACCTACACGTCTCTAAATGTGACAGGCACTTTGTACGTGCCATCTCCTTTACTTTTAACTCCGTGAACTAGAAAACATTCCCTTTAAGATAAAGTGACTTGGGCAGGCCACGGTGGCTCAGCAGGCAGAGTTCTCGCCTGCCATGCCTTAGACCCGGGTTCAATTCCCGGTGCCTGTCCATGCAAAAAAACCCCCAAAAAACAAAAAAAACGCATAAGATAAAGTGACTCGCCAATGACCCAGAGCTTGTGAGTGGTAGAGCTAGGATTGAACCCCAAGCTGTCTTTGTCCCCCACGCCCCATACAAGTCTGCTCTCTTTCAGCCATGCAGTAACGCTGCCCCAAGAAGTGCCCGAAACAAGGCTGGGCCCACAGCCGTCACGCATTGCGCAAAGCTGACCAAGCCTCCATCACAGCTGCGGGTGCAGAATCAGGAATGAGCTGTCCTGACTTCCCCTTCAGTCCCTCTGGTTATGGGGGAGCCTCTGTGGCGAATAAAAGGAGGGCAGAGAGCCTGAGAGAGGGCCCAGGGCGGGGGGTGAGGGAGGCTCACCCACCCCTCCAGGAAGATCACACCAGGCAGAGGGCGGCGGCAGATGGGGCTTTTCAAAACCGGCCACGACAGCACGTCTCACGCTGTGCGCTCCTCCGGCAATGTGACCTCAGCCCCCATGCTGGGACAGCTTGAACTATGGCGGAAGTGAGGCTCCGGAATTGGCTTGGCCATAATGGGTGATGCAGTTTCATCCAGTTCCCTTGGGGCACTGGCCTCTGGGGCCCTGAGACACCGTGCAAGCACATGGGTGCCCTGAGACGCCATGGCTGGGGCAGACCAAGCCGCGTGGCAGGGCCCCAGGTGGGCGCTCTGCCCCAGCCCAGCTCAGATCCAGATGGCGCTCACCATCAGCCGCTGGGCACGTGAGCCAAGATTGTGCAGGATGGTTCCGGGTCCCAGGAGCTGGGCCACACTCTGGCAGTCGGGGCCCAGGCGTCCTGGACGGACCCGTCCCCGCGGTGCCCCTTCTGTGAGTCCACAGGGCCCAGGGACATTAAGAACGGTGGCGGCTCCCCTCCACCAGCTTTGCACGGTTTATGACACAGCGATGGACAAGTGGAGCAGGGAATGGGCCCCTGGCTTCCCCTCGCACCCTCCACAGACACCGGCCAGCGGGTGCTGCTGCCCTGCGTGGGCAGGAATTCCCCCGACTCCCCACATCTAGTGTATTAAATGGGTGCACACATGTCCCGTTTTACAAGGCCTAAAGAAGCAGTCATCCCTTTAAAATAGTGCTTTTCACCTGAGGGCCATTTCGTGTCCCAGGGGCATCTAGCAATACCTGGAGACACTTCTGATCATCACGGCTGGGGGACCATGTCAATGGCATCGGGCGGGTAGGGCCAGGGGTGCCTCTAAGTGTCTCAGAGTGCAGGGGACAGCCCCTCACCCACCACAAAGCATTCCCGGGCCCACAACGTCTGCAGGGCCCAGGCTGAGGAACCCTGCTTTAGGGGACACCAGGCACCCACAGCTGCAGGGTTTGCTAAAACATGTTCCATTTTCACAGAGGAACGCTTTCTGGGCCAGGAAGACAAGGCTCTGACACGGTGTGATTGAAGATTCTTTTCTCCTCTTTCAGGTGGTAAATGAATGAAGCCGTGTCCTGCAGCCCTCTACCCCGGGTGTCCAGCCCCCACGATGCCCTCTCTGAACAGCCCCTTCTGCACAGGGGTCCCTTTAAACCAGAACAATGGGCCACCTGCTCTGACTCCACTCTGGAGAATGGTTTCTTTTTGGAGAAAATAATATTCACAGAGATGGTAAATTTTAGGGCCTTGTGCCTGCTGCAGGTGGTCAGGAAACTGCTTCTATAGTGAAAGCCATCAAATTTCACTCTCACTAGCTTCTTGGACAAAAAAAGTCACGGGGAGAAAAACAGCTTCAATTCACACGTCGTGGGATGGATCACTGCACACTCTGTATGGCCCATGCTGAGTGCTGGGTGTTTTGAGTGGAAGCGGGCATGGGCCAGAGTGTCCTTCCAACTGCTGGGGTGATCTCAGGTGGCCGGAAAAGAACCTTCTCCTGAAGCGAAGTGGACGCCCTGTCTACCTTCAGAGTAAGGAGAGAGCGCTGCTCAAAGCCCCCGTCCCTTTCACAGTGCGGGGGATGCCTCCCTGGCTGACGCATGGGGCTGCTCCTGCCGTACCATCAGAAGTTAACTCTGCACTCTACACTCTCCAGGAGGGGTTTGGGGCCGAGCGCAGAGTCAGACTCAGGAGGAACCAGGGCTAGGGACCAGGCAGATTCCTAGTGCTGACTTCCAGAGTAGTGTGCAATACCCCTGAAAACCAAACCAAACTATAAAGAAAGAACAGAAGTCCTACAAGACCATGCCAATTTTTTTTTCCCAAAATGCAAACAGCTTTCTCCCTGATTTCAAAAGCAATCATGCTTTTTTTTTTCCAATGGAAAAAAAAAAAAGAACTTTGATAATATAGGAAAAGAAAAAGCCAATGAAAGAGAATAGTACCCAAAGGTGGGGCACGGGGTGAAGTGTAACTTTGCAGTGGAAAAAGCTGACAAACTACCTCAGGCAGGTGATCAAGAAAAATATCAACACTGATAAATCAGATGGATAGCATGCATCCTTGGAAAGCTGTGATGAAAACAGCAATGTAATTCTGTGATCTTCTTCCCCCGAATCTATAACCTCAGTCTAATCATGAGAAAAACATGAGACAAATCTCAGCTGAGGAACAGTGTACAAAATATCTGACCAGAACTCTTCTCCATACTGCTAAACTTATCAAAAACTAGGGATATCTGAGAAGCTATCTTAGCTCAGAGAGATGTCACAACTAAATGTTCTGTGGCATTCTAGATGGGATCCTGGAACAGAAAAAGGACAGCAGGTTAAAAACTAAGAAAATGTGAATAAAGCATGGACTTTAATTCATAATAATTATTCATATTGGTTTATTAATTGAAACAAATATATCATACTACGTAAGATATTAATAATGAACTAGGAGTGGGGTTTATGGGAACTCTGTACTAACATGTGCAATTTTTCTGTGAATCTAAAACCATTCTAAAAAATAAAGTTTATCGAACAGCAAAAGGGAAATGAAAATCATAATAGCATCATTCAGGTAAAACTACATCTCATAATATAGACAGTCATTCTATATGCACACATATTTTTACTTATTTATTTTTTTAGGAAAATAACTATTCTGTATTTACTCTTTTTTAACCTTTTCATTCCCACTTTGGGCCTCATTTGTGAATCTGGTCAGTATACTACTTACATGTTCCATACCTAGGAGAAGGTGAAATATAGGGAAGAAACACATGAGAACCTCTAAAAGTCAGGCCTCTGCCACAGACTAACCCGGGCCAAGAAAAAGTGCACATGTTAGGGAGACATTTGCTAGGCAGGAACTGCTTTAAGGCGATAGTTCACCCTGCAGCAAAGGGCATGAGAGCCAAGCTTGACCCCTGAATTATGTACTACTCAATTCACAGAGACTATCTCTCTCAGAGAGGTGAATTTCCGAAATTCTTACAGAAATCCTGCAAGATCAATATAATCACGTTTTCAGAAAAGGAAGCTAGGCTCGGAGAGACATTTGTGCCATGCTCAAGATCACACAATCAGTGAGTGGTGGGTCTGGGGTCTAACCCATTCTGCATGGGCCACGCTGTTGCTTGGATCAGGTCTAGACTGAAGCAGCGGGGAAGCCCAGGCCAGGCGCTGTCATGACCAGCTATGGCTCAGCCAGCCACAGCAATGCTCATTAAGTACAGGCTCCCCAAGTGCTTGCTTTTGAATGTCATGGGTGAATGCAATTCAGCTAAGGATAAAACCTCTCAGCCTCTTCTTCAAGGCCCCGAGGTTATGGCTCACAAGGCTAGATGCAAAGATTCCCGGGTGTGGACCCCAGAGTTTCTCTTTAGTAAATCTAGTGGCCTGGGAACCTTTTAATGCTCCCCAGGTGACTCTGATGCCCAGCTGGGTTTGGAAACACCTGAGATGGCTGGTCCCTTCCAGCTTTGGGATTCTAGGGGAATTGATTAGCAAACTAAATCCATGAAATTAGTCTTTACAAATCCCACTGTAATTCCAAGAGCCTCTTCTGGTCTTCCTAATACCTTTTCCTTGGAGAGACGGAAAAAGACTGATTGCAAGAGCGAGAGTGAAAAAGAGAGGGAGGGGGAGGAAGGGAGAGACTTCCACTTAAGATTTCAAAAAAAGCACAAATGGTCTAAAAGGGAAAGTCCTCTCTGGGCCCCTTGTGCCCAACCCCTGTGGTCCACACAAGGCATGGAGGTCCCTAGGACATATCTAGACCCAGCCTGCCCACCTGGAACCCCCACCTAAAGCACCGTCCACGGAGCAGAGGGCGCAGTCATGGGCCATGCCGGCGGACACCAGCAGCATTGCCGAGATGACCCACTGCTGGGTGACACTTTCCCATTTCCCCCTAAGACGGCAGCATGGTCAGTGCCAGGGGGCCAAAACCCTCCTCTCTGTCCTGCACCTCATTAGATCCGAGCCCACGAACCCGCCCCATAGTGTGTGGGAAACACTGGCAGCGCATTGCACACTGGCTGAGGACAGCAGTGGGGGCCCCTGGCGCATGGGGGGGCCTCTGTTTCTGCTCAGGCAGCACCCCGCGCCTGGAAGAGAATGGCCTTCACTGCCCTGCTCTTCACAAGGAGTGTTTAGCGGGTCTCCTGCAGGGAGAGTCCCTCAGGCATGAGCGTCCAGATGCGACCTTTGCACAATTCCCAGGGCTCTCTGATGTGTTGACGCAGTGCACAGAGCACAGGTTCTGACAGCCCCGCTATGGACCTGCAGTGGAGCTGGGCCCCTCTGTGCACCGGTCACTCCACCCCTGCCTCCCTGGGGGGAGGAGTGCCCTCGGTCCTGCTTCATCGACAGCGCTGGGGCTCGGACCCAGACCTGAGCAGAGTCAGTTCACAAGGACGGTGACGTCGCGTTGTAGATTCCAGGCTCATGCTAAGGCCATGAGACTACAGAACTGGGGGCCCAGATTTGCACCTTAAACCGACTCCCGGGGGTGCTGGATGGAGAAGAGAGCGGGGCGGAGGCATGTAGGGGTCCTTCACCCCGTGCTGGGAGGACAGAGCAGTTAGAGGAGTAGGAAGCCAGGGCACAGTGTGGCCCCAGGCCTGTGGGTCACTGACCCCGTTGGAGAAGGCCATTCCCACGGAAACAGGAGGACACCGTGTCTCACCGTGTGGCCTGTGGGCCATCAGTGTCCGAATGTGTCCAGCTCAGGAACCTTAGGAGAGACAATGGCCCCGTCTGTAAAATGGTCAATATGCAAGTATCTCCCTCGTTGGGAGGTTATAAAGGTATTTAATACATGGAAACTCCTTAAATGAGTTGCAGACCACAAATCAGGCCTCTGTTAGTGTCCAAGGGCCTCTGGGGGGAACAGTGCCAACTAAAAGTCAACTGGTGGAGTCCCAGGCTTTGTGCCACTGCAGCAGAGAAGCCAGAGAAGCTTCAGGCACAAGGATCGGTTCAGAGCCTAAGAAATCAGATAGAAGCACATGCTCTGCTTCAGGCGAGTTCCTCGTGCTGGGTGCATCTCAGCTGACAGCACCCACGCCTCCCCCACACGTTCACACGTAAAAGCAGCATCTCAGCCAACCCAGATGGGGCAGCCGCTGGGGCTCTAGAACTTCAGAACTGACTGGCAGCTCGCAAAAAGTAAGCCCCAAATTCCTGAACTCTGAACCCACAATGTGAGCTGCTGAGCAGGACTGGGGTGGCGCCTTTCTCAGGAGAGCTGCACTGCTACTGGCCAGGCATGCACAGCTGTGTGGTCCTGTGCCCTCTCTCTGGGACCACCGGCCCCGCCCGTGCCCGCGAAGCCATACAACTGGGTCATCATGACTGAGGGATGCGCTCAGCAGCCCCGTCAGCCCGTTGTCCAGTAAATGCCAACAATCGAAGCCACTGGCAGTTGAGTCTCTGCCGCACAATTCACACAGAGCAGTGGCAAAGGGTCCCATGAAAGGAAACACAAAAGCTCCCCACCCCCTCAGGACCCAAGAGCTGTTAATGCAGTGAAAGCAGGTGGCTTCCGACAAAACCTTGGCAAGTCTACGCGGGCCTTTGACAGGCTGATGAAAGCTGGGGTGGCTGTGCACTTGGCAGAGGGTCTCTTCCCAAGTCCCCCTCATTTGGGCAGGGGTGGGGGTGGGGTGAGTGCTTTGGGCCAGACTGAGATACAGCCTCCCTGGGCCAAGTTTGGGTGCACTCAATGTGGGGGCCTCTGCCAGGATGCAGCTCGCGGACACCCCCAGAGAGGCTGGTCGAGGGACAGAGCCTGCAAAACTGGAAAGGAGGAAGTCCAAGTCCCAAGGATGGCACTCGAGACCCGTCAAAACTCACCCCACATTTCAGAAATACTGAGCAGACCGTGCCAGGCCACTTCCCGCTCTTCCACCTTTCTGTTTGGCTCCTCTACCTCGCCACATCCCTCTTTCTCCTGGTTTCCTGGTTATTTCCTCTTCTTGCTCTGCAACCTGATTCCTGTCTCTGCCTTGTCATCTTTTGCAGACAGAGATCAGCAAGCACAGTGCCATGCCCTGCTGGCTTCTACCTCCAGATCCCAGAGCAGAACTTAGCAGCGAGCAGGGATTGAGGAGTGGTGCTTAGAATACACTTTTAACCCTTTTAAAAACCATCCTGGCAACCAACCAGGCAAAACAGTCCTGGCAAGTCAGCCCAGGGGGGAAATTCAGCTGCAATCTGGCCATGGCCCTCCAATGGAAGCTTGTTTCTGGTTTCAAATGCCTGATTTTGACCTCAGATCATGTAGGGGGAAAGGTATGGGGTGAGCATTCTTATTTTCCTACAAATATCCTCCGAATATTCCTTGTAAGTAGGGAGTGATGTTGATACATGTTAAGTGGGTTTGGGATTTACACACAACCTTCGCACTATTTCCCGTCACATCTGGGTTCGTTGATGGGGATCAGGAGATTGTTTCTTCTGCACAGACCCTCTGTCCATGCCCCCAAAGGGCACTTACGGCCCCTCTGTCCAAACAGTCCAGCTTCTGAGCAGTGTAGTGTCACATGAGGAATGATGTTTTCCCACCCATTATGCTTTTATAAAATGGTACTTCAAGATAAAGTAGGTAAGCAGGAAGGAATACTCAACTTTGCAAGGACATATACTATTAGGGTGTTAGCAGTTAAAGAAATACACATTTAGGTATAGTCTTCCAATTCTTAAAAAATCTCCGTTCTCACAAGCAGCAGGCATGGGAGAAGTGGTTGAGGAGATACAGAGCTGTGTGCCCTTGCTCAGATTTGAAGGGCAGATGACGCCCCACTGAGATGGGAAGTGGCTGAGCTCTGACCTGAGTCGCAGGGCTCGGTGGCCCGAGGACCCTCCCTTCCTCCACAGCCCCTGCACCCATAAGGCTCTAAGATACAAAAGCCTGCAGCCCCAGTTCCCCTGTTCTAAGACAGCCAGGGTCTCAAAGAGAGTTACAACCAAGATAAATCAGATTGGATGCCTTCGAGACGGCATTTCTCATTGATTACTGTTATTTGTAGTCAAGAAAGAAAAGAATATAATTACTTGCAAAAGACTTTTCAGATGGCTGCTGGTTCCCACAATGCTGATATTAATTCAATCATACACCTTAATTTCTGGGCCATAAGCTTCAGGAAGGCAATCCTTCCAGGAGTAAAAATTTAAAATAGCCCCGACAGAAGGTAGGGCCGCGTGTGCAGGTGTGTGGTGGAGAGAGGGTGGGGAATCCCTGGACAGCCTCCTCCCGTCCAACCTTCATTCCATACAACCCCCACCCCCCAAAACCGAGGCTCTCAGGCCATTGCACAGCCTAAGTTAAACCAGACACCTAGTTTAAGATGAAAATTGCTCTTTAGTCTTTCACTGGGTTATGGATGGGGCTTTGGAAAAAACTGGGGGCTAAGCTTGCCTCAGTTACTGCTCTTTTGATTGTTGGTAAATCTACTGTCAGTTGGTAGCTTTATTTGTGAATTGAATACTGGTCAAATAGGTTATTGATGAATGAGTTAATGATGTTCAATAATAGCTACCACTGAGGGCTGATTATGTGTTGGGCCCTACGAAATCACCTGAAATATTTTATCTCATGCAATCCTTATGACAACCACAGAGAATAGGTATTTTTCTCCTCATTTTACGGAAGTACAAACTGAGGCTCAGCGTCTCCACCAAGCTCACAGAACAGGTCCATCATGGAGGCAGGACTTGAAAGCAGGGGCTTTAGAACCCTGGATTTCCTCAGTGTCCAAGACTCTCAGCACAGACATGAGCCACTTCCAGCACCAGCAGGCTGTGTGGTCTCCGTCTTGATCAGAATCCAAGCGTGGGGCGGGCAGCCTGCCTCTGCCAGGTGGGTCCTTGGGACCTGGTGACCCACCCATGTGGTGGCTGCGGTGGAGGACAAAGGGCAGGAAGTGGAACCGAGGCCTAAAACCCAGGCCCACCTGCATTAGGCGTGTGTCCTTCCCTGGGGCCACGGTAGTTCTTTCTCCTGACCCTACAACCCTTTTTTGTGTCCAGGAAACCGTGGTTAAATGGGGTCATCTGTCAATGCTACAAGGGAGTCCCCCTCCCCTGGCAGCCCCATCCTCCGTCCTTGCTGTGCCCTTCAGCTGGAACACACTCAGTCTTCTGAGAGCTCAATGAGCAAACCACTGCTGCACACAGGCCGGGTTGAGGCTTCTGTTAGGGAAAAGATGCAGCTTGCTACTTACAGAGCAGGAAGCTCGGCAGCATTTTCCCAACAAGACGGCAGAGATGTCCTAGCCTTCACATACCCACCATGGCAGTCTTCAGACAAAAGAGACATCTGGAAGTCCCCTTTACCTTTCCTCTATGGGCATCAGTCCCCTCCTGCCCTCAGTCAGCTTCCCTGGAGATGCGGGCCCTGTGCCCTCCTGCTTAAGAGACAGCGACAAATGATGACAATGGAGGCACATCTCTGAGGCCACAGCAAAGACAGAAGGTTAATTTTCAGGGGTTCTTCCCAGACAGCTGGCTGGTTTGGCTTTCAGCATGCTTATGAGTTGAATCCTATATCTTCTCTCCATTTTCTGCCTGTTGACATTCAGTCCGAACTCCAAAGCTCATTTCAAGTGCCACCTTCTGCCTCTTCTTCTCCATCAGCAAATTCCTCACCAACCTTTTTCAAGTCTCCTCTTAAATGTTACCTTGTCTGGGAAGCTTTCTTGAATCTTCCAGGATTCCGTGATCCTTCTTTTAGCACATATGGAATATTCCTTCATTCTGTCACATACAGAGCAGAACTGATTTTGCTCATGAGGGGCCCCCATGTGGCTGTGAGTTTCTCTAAAGCAGGACCCTGCCCTTCCATTTGTGTCTCCACAGTTCAGCCCAGGCCTGGCACTGAGCAGCCCTTAGCAAATATTTGTTGTGTGCTCACTGAATGAACCTGGAATAGTAAATGCATGAGTAACAGAAACTTTCCATTGGGCAGTGACAAATGAGGCCACCAGGCTCTTCTCACATTTTAGTATTTAGAGCTGCTATGCATCTTCCATTATTCAGGTCACATCCATGGGAATGAGTCATTTCTCAGTGGCTGGAATAAGTGACTGGTTTTGCTCCTTCCAGAAAGCTTTTCTGTAACGGACGGCAAGCAATGACTTCATAACACTTTCTCCCTTTGGGTGGCATTTGGATGTTTCTCCCCAATGCATTTTTACATGTAATATCACAATCAGGGCATCACACCACTCAAGGTTAAGACTCTTCTTTTGCAAATGAGAAACTGAGGCTCAAGAAGTTAAGTAGCTGTGCTCGAGGGCACATAGAAAGGTGAAGTAAAGCCAAACTGAGGCCTCTAGCCCCTACTTTTTCTGCTTCTTTTTACAGCACCAGTCTGCCGCTCCTTGACCAAAGTGACATATCATCCAGACATAAAATCCATGTGCAATTTTTTTTACATTCTCCTCACCTGTTATCTGATCTGTTCATAACAGCCTCCACAGCAGACTTAATGTGGAGCTGTAAGTACTCACGGGGCCAGTTTCTGCCCTAAGAGCTGTCTATATCATCTGGTCCCATTAACTCTCCAACTTATTTTTTAGAAAATGAGACTCCTTTTGTCTTCCACAAGTCATTCCCACTCATAATGAGATGTAAATGAATTCAGCAAACAGTTTACACCTGTCTCCTCTCTGTCCAATATTGTTAGTAGTTTGAAGACTCTATGAAGACACTGGGGATGAGCGACAATAAGATACAAAGTGTGGCAGGGGGCAGTGTGGCAGCAGAGAATTCCTTTTGGATTAGGAGGCAGGGAACTGTTCAGTGGGAAAGTGGAATCAGGGGGTAAAGAGAATAAAATTGTAGTCAGAGTACGGGGTTGGAGGCTCGGGGAGAATTTACGTGCCATGCTAAGGCATTTGGACTTTGGTTTCTAGGCTGTGGGAACCATGGAATCATAGAATATATATATATATATATATATATATATATATATATATATATATATATATATATATATATATATATATATATATAATATTAGAGCTAGGAGATCTAGTCATATAATGTTAGACCTCAGCAATCATCTGGCTCACCCTTCCATTTGACAGATGGACACACTGAGGCACAGAGAGGGGGTGTGACTTGCCTAAAGTCACAGAGTGAGTTACTGGTAAAGGAGGTGCAGAATCAGAGCTCTGATTCAGGAAATCCTCACGATGGCATGGAAGTGGATTCATCTGCACGGGGATGGATGAGCAGGCTGACGTGAGCATGCCTTGGCAGGGAGCTCAGGCATTTATAGAAAGAGAGGCAGGGGAAGGGCTTCCCAAGGGGGTGGGGCGGGGCGGATGGAGAGGAATGAGCCCACACTCAGTGAGCGCCAAGTAGGACACATTCAGTCAGGCTCTGTGCCAGGACCTTTGCATAGTATTGTCTCATTTAATCATCCTAACAGCCTAAGGAGGGAGATCCGCAAGTCCTCTTGCAGAGACTTGAGATTCAGAGCTTTGCTAACTTGCTTGAGCATAACCTGGCAATGAATACAGGTCAGTAAGACGTAAGATGAGCTCTTCCTGCTCAGTGGGGGCTTCCCAAAGTTTACAAAGTCCTGCCTGAAGAAGGGAACAGGTATTGAACCTTCTCCCCATCTACTGCTAAACTACTGCCTGCTTTATCTCTTTCTCCTACCCTGGTACTCCCGCCTGTCTCCATAGGAAGGCAAAGGGATACTTCCCATAGACCTTCCCACTAGAAAAGACAATCGAGTTTCCCTGAGAGATGTAGAGACCAGAAAACCCAGAGTCCTCTGTGCAGAAGGGACAGGGGGTTGACTTGAGGTCTTGGCTCAGCAAGCACAGCATTTGAACTTCTCCACTGACTCAGCTCCTTCTGTTTAGGAGACCAAGTCCACACCCCTGATATTTCCCATCCATTTATTACAGCCAAGGGTTCACCCCAGCCCAATGAGCCCCTACTCCAGATGGGTTTCCATCCTGAAACTCAAGTAGATTAGAAAAAAAATTGATTTTTCATTGTTTATAAAACATAGTGAGAACAAAGTCTTTGCTGAATACTCTGAGATGTCTCCCACTTCATAGAGGATTGGTATAAGCAACTTAGTGAGCTTTCCTTCTAGGGCTGTTTACCAACCAACCTCATCTCTCCTTCCCTAACTCTGCTTTTATATTCTAATAACACTGATCAGCTTAGGGTCTTCTGTACACATTCCTTGTCTCCTTGCCTTTGAACTTAGTGTTCTTTCTCTTTGGTATGCCTTCCACATCTTCTCATCTTTCACCCTTCACCTTTTGTTGGACAGCTCAGGTTATCTGTTACCATTTTCACAGCAAGTTGATGCTTGGAGAGGGAGTCCTCCATGCTTCCACAGTTCTGGCTTCCACAGCACTGGAGTCATAACTGCTGTTTTTGTCTCTTGTTTTTTCCCACAAGTAGAACAAGGACAAGATTGATTCATATCTACAGACCTTGAGCCAAGCACATTATTAGAAAATACTGAATATATTCTTGAAGAATAAGCATAGGAAAAAAATGGACAAATTCCAATAAACACCATTGTGGTTTAAAGGGACAGACAAAAGTGAGCTTGGAAGCTTACTGGAATTGGTGGAGATTGAAAAACAAGTACCGGAGAATAAGAGAGCACCTTTCAGGATGAAGAGTGAGGAAGGAAGTCGGCACTGGCTATGAACAGATGCAGAAATGAAAATGCCAGATGGGGCATGGCAGAGAAAGTACCCTGAGCACAGAGTTAGGGTTTGTGTATAAAAATTGTCAGACACAGGGTTGACCTTGCTAGCCTACAGGCTTCCCTTGTGTGAACTGGGGAAAGAACACCCACTGGGCAGGGGCCAACCCAGGAAGATAGTCAGTATCTTTATGCTACGAGAAAGGAGTTTCTTTCATTCGTGGCTGCGGCCCAGTACTGGAGTGTGTGGCCTGGGGAGCAGAACAAGTACTAGATTTCAAACTTCAGGGTTAGGTGCTCTTGTGCAGTCTCCGATATGCACAGCCATATGCGGTGTACTGGCCTTAACAGTGAAGATGTGCAGAAAAGAAGCAGCACAACTGAAGCCTAATTATTTTCATAAAAACATGAAAGCTTTCTTACCAGTCCCTGGGTTTCTGAAGTTCACTTTCCCTTCTGGAAATTTCCCCCCAGTTCTGGGCCTGTATCTTGGTGTGAGTTCCCCTGAAAGCAGAGATTGTGACAAAGACTGGGGGCAGGTAATTCATTAGGGAGGTAATGCCAGGAAGTCAGGATGAGAGGTCAAGGGAGGTAAGACAGGGAACCACTGAAGGCTATGCGATTGGCCTAGTTATTGCTCTGCAAAAACTGGGGTGCAACCCTGCTGGAGACCCTTTTAAGAACCATGTGGAATGCTCAGCAGAATTGCCCTTCCAAAGGCTGAGCAGCTGGGTCATTTGTGGACCACTTCTCATCCCCTATGAGTTGAGGGTTGCCACTGGGAGCTTAACTCCCCACACTTTTGAGCAGTGCCTGAGTGTGACCTCAGAGGTCTCCAGTGGATGTGATGAGGTAGAGAACGTATGCTAAACTCCTCATCAGTACTGTGCTGAGATCAGGTGGGTGCAGGGGGAATGGTGGAGGGCGCAAAAGTATCTACTGAAGCTTAGCCTTAGGTCAAATCAGACACTGAGAATCTCCTCTATGTAAGGAGTCCAAGAAGAGGAGTGGTCCTTCTGATCCCCTCTCTGCCACAAGGAGAAGCCAAAAACGTAGGGTGAAGGCCTGGCTCTCTGTCATTCATTCCCACAGCAGCAGCCAGCTTCAAGGGACCCTGAGAAAGGAAGTACTATGGGGCAATTTCTCCATGAATAGGGGAAGAAGAAGCTTTTCTTTTTCTTTTTTTGTAACGTTGAAGTACTTACATTTAATATTTTATGGCAGACATAATGACAAGAAGCTGCCCTCTTCAGTGTCCATTAGAAATGAAGGAGTGTTTATATTTTAGTGGCACCTGGCCATAGATTGCCCATGTCTGCTTTGCTGGGGCCAAACAGTGAGTACAGGAAGCAAGAGGAGAGGCCATCGAGCAGAACTTGGATCTTAACCCCATAAATATGACCTGAAGTGCTTATGCCTATAAAATCGAAGGAAAGGGTTTGATTTTTAATGAAGTTGCCCCGAATTTCTTTATAATCTAAGGTATATGTCACATGTATTTATAAGTCAAATCACAGTTCTTTCAGTAAAGGTTTGAAGATTTTTCTGTGATTATTTAATCTATAGTGTAGGAAGCAGACATGGGAAAGAGGCAAAAAGCGGGGGGGCTGGGCATTAGACCCCAGAGGCAGACACTCCTGCTGCATCAAGTACAAAACCATTAAGTCAAAATATATAGATGAGAGAAGGTCTTAGAGATGATTTTATATCATCACTACATATATATCTATATATACATATCTATCTATCTATCTATCTATCATCTATCTATCTATACCTATTTCAATCTATCTAGATATATAGATACTCCAATCTATCAATATATCTACACAGATATAGCTATATAGATACAGATATTCCAACCCACTGATGATATAAATGGGGAAAAGTGAGACTCAAAGAGAGAAGGTAACTTGCGCCAAATCACACATTGACTCTGTGGCGGAATCAAGACTAGAGTTCAGACCTCTCTCAGCCAAGTGCTCTTTTGATAAGCCCGCGTTTACCCACTTCATTACAGAACATTCAGGCAAAGGGCCAATGAGGTATTTATTGAACACTCACTATGTGCAAGGCCTTATTCTAATGCCTTTCCACGTATTAACTTAATGAATATTCACAGTAACTCTATAAAGAAAGAACTACTATCATTTTTATTCTACATTTAAGGAAAATTAGGCAGGGGAGGTTATGTGACTCACCCAGAGTCCCACAGTCTTCAGTCTCTTAACCACTCCATTACATTGTTTCTCATTAGGCTTCTCCATATCCCCTGTGTCGAGGGGAGACTCCTTCCTCCAGACAACATGAACAGACCTTCTGTTCTGTTCATTGTGCTGTGAGAAAAGGCTTCAGCTCTCTTCATTGCACATGTGCTCAGTTCTCCCAAGGCTTCTAGCTCATTCAAAACTAGGAAACCAAAAGGCGTGAGAGCCATGGGAGGTCAACGGACATACAGGATCCATAAACATCCCAGATATTTTAAAATCCAGTGAGGAAGTCACTGAAGGAAGACAGCTGTGTGGACCGGGAAGATGAAGGAAAATGTGGAATGGAGGGTGGGTTTTCCCTGTGTTCTGAAGGATGAGCAGTACTTGCCTTAAGGGGATGGTCTACTGATGATTATATGATGTATATGTCCCCTTCTGGGAACTGTGGGGAAGATCTAGAACCATTTACCTATTTCTCAGGATGCCACAAAATATCTGTCTGTACTAGCTTGGTAGAAAACTGGAAGTCCAGCTTCAGGAACTTTCTAGTTTGGGGTTGGAGAAGCCACCCAGTTCATGGCAATGCCAGTGTGAGTGAAGAAGTCACAGTGGGTACCCAGAACAACAGGTGAGCCACCAGAGGACTACTGGAAATCCTGCAGAGTGCTGGGGCTAAAGGTGAGTCAGCCTGAGGTGTGGGGACTCCAGGAGTTCCACCACCCTAGCTCCGCTTTTAATTAGTTTACATATTGGATCTCTAAGTACAATCTCATTAACCAAATGGACCTGTGGCTAAATAGGTTTGAAAAATAGTTTGAAATTATCATGCTATAATGGGATTCCTCAAATCCCTCAGTAATCTTTGGAAGGGTGGCAAAGAAACAAGTTTATTGAGTGCATGGTACTCATTTCAAAACACTGGGAGGCAGGTGTTAGATTACACGTACTTTATAGATTAGGAATCTGAGGTTCACGGAGGTGAGTGCCTAGCCCAATATTGGGGATTGAAACATGCCCCCCTCAAAAGGCATGATCAGGTCCTAACTCCTGGCCCTGTGGGTGTGAACTCGTTTGTAAATAGGACCTTTGAAGATCGTACTCGTTAAGTGTGCCAAGACTGAGTGAGGGTGGGCCTTCACCCAGCATGGCTGAAGTCCTTATAAACAAGAGAAGTCAGACACACGAGAGAAGTCAGAGCCAGCGACTGGCAGCTGGAAGTCAATGGAACCTGGAAAAGAAAGGCGAGGATACACCACGTGCTTTGCCATATGACAGAAAAGCCAAGGACCTCCAGCAGCCAGCCCCAGAACGCCAGTCTTCAGGGAGAAAGCATTGTTATGCTGATGTCTTGATTTCTGGACTTCTGCAATCTGGGAGCTAATGAATCTCCATTATTAAGCCAACCCACTGTGCAGTATCTTTTTTTTTTTTCTTTTTTTTTTTTAGCAGCTAGGAAACTAAAACACATATGATCACGCAGCTGTTTGTTAGTGGAGCCAGCACTTGGACAGAGAGCTATCTGACCCCGAAGGCTATATCCCCTTGAGTATACCAGGTAGCACATCTAGAGATTCTCTCTCTTTCCTCTTCTAAAATTTGAGGAGATGAGGTAAGTTTGGCTAGCAGTCTTCAGGAGACCTACATTTTAAACCTGAGTGCAGCAGGCCACTGATCCCAAGCAGATATAAGAAGGCTTTGGGACCCCTCCCACGCATGAAGGTGCTTCATAAACTATGTGTATTGCTGATGAAGAGGTGGCAAGTTGTGAGGGTTTGGGTTTGTTCTCTCTGTTATTATTCTTTCATAGTCCAGGATAATAACTATGTTTGAAGAGCAATAAAAGCATTTGTTAATACTGTGCATAGTAGAGCATTTGACTTTGAAGGGATCCCAGTAAGACTGGCTTCAACTCTAATGATTCATAGTTTCCTCCCTAATGATTAACCCTGGCTGATTCAGAGATGAGATGTGCTAACTTGTCCTCTTTGTCTTCCATGTCCTTTCCAGCACTGCTTTAATGGTACTGGCCTGTGTGTCAAAGGCTACATGCACAATAATTTAATGAGGTGTTATTTTTTCCCGTGCAATAGATGATCCTATTTGATTACATTTTTAGTTATTTTCCAGGGCAAACACACTTTATATCAATCTTGGCAATGAGAAATAAAAGGTCATGTATAAAATATTGCACATGCAGGATATCGACCTTTCGTTCTTAAAAGAGATGTTTAAAGCAAGGACAGTTGTAGAGGGTACTTTGGGGAAATGTAACACTAAATTGCACAGGTCAATGAGAGAATTTGGCCTAGACATTCAGGAGCAAAAAGAAAGCTGTAGGTTTTGAGGCTCTAAGATTTCATTCCCCAGGTCCTTTATCATCGCTATGAAGCCATTACTTTCAGAACCATGGACAAGAACATTGCAAGTCCGGCCTGGATGATGGAAACAGCTGGACAGAAAGGGTTGTAGCTTTTGGAGAATTTTGTCTCTTGGGATCCTGGATCCTTGGGAAGAATCTGGGTTGTAGTAATAAACCATGGTTTTGAATCCCAAAATATGTAATATGTAAACTTACAAATTACTTAACTAATTAGAGTTGATTTGCTTCTGAAAACCATGAAGAGTTGTGATGATGAAATGAGATTGCATATGGAAACACCCAATACATTCTAGATTCCCATCCTCTCAGTCCCAGGGAAGAGTCAGGGACTCCACAGCGTCAAATGACTACAACAACCTAAGAACATGATCTCAAAACGTGCAATGATTGTGGAGATCCTACCCTTGGGGCCCAATTCCTTCTCCTGTCTTGTGCTCTCAACTTCACGAGAAGCCTTTCTTATTGATGGTCAACTCTTAATGCAAGATGCTGCTGACAGTGACACAAAGATTTAACCCCCAGAGGGAAAGTATCATTTTCTTGGGAAACCTTAGGAAGCTAGGGACTCTCTAAGGCTCAAAAGAGTTAAGGCACGATGGTGGCATTTCAGGTACTGTGCCAGGCAGCAGGGCACACTTTGGATATGACAATTCATCGAAATGGTACTTCTTGATTGTGGCTAGCACTTTATGTTAGGGCTAGGAGGAGGAAAAGTATACATTTGGCTTTCTAAAAGCTTTGATCCTCTAATAAGTGATGGGGTATTTGGCAAAAGGGGGGTCCTCATGAGCACCCCACTGCTGTGGTGGACTGCGGTGCCCACTTACAGAGTAACTGGTCTTCTGACAAACCCCCTTATGCTTCCTGACCTACGTCATCCAACAGCCTGTATTTGGAGGCAGTTTCAGCTCTTCAATCTCTCTGTAATCAAAATAAATCTCCTCATAAAGACACATGCCAATCCTCTTTAATTTGCCACAGATATTAATTGTGGTTTTCCAAGTCTTCAGCATTTTCTCGGCATTAAGCATCTGCAGTCCAGCAGGGTCCCTAGCCCACATCGGTGTGTTTGCCATTGCCGTAGTATCACTTCTAGTTTATATAAGCCTGTTCCCAGGGCACAGAAGCCTCGCTCTCATCTCACACTTGTTTCAATGAATGTGTTAAAAATGCATGAGATGCAGGGACTTTCCCACACAGTCTGGGCTGCCTCTTCACATTGATTTGGATAGAACAGAAATATATAAATATATATTCACATCCATGCCAAGAAGGCATTCTCTGCATCAGGGTAGGCACTGTTGTTTTTAAATTGTTTTTTTTTTCCTCCCTGTTAAGGGTAAACGTGATTTATAGAAAATTTGGAACACTGTGGGAAATAAAAAAAGGAAAATAATCAGACTTCAGAACCCTAGAAAAATTGTTGTCAACATTTCAACTGACTTTCTTTGGGTGGATTGTTCCCTATACATAATTTTGTTTTGTACGTATGTTTTGTACATGTGGCATGTGTGACTTTTGATTTTACCCACTCAACATTATTTATATACCATTGAAAATCATTCTTAATATTGAAGAATTAGAGAGGTATCATTGATTTTTAACCATTCCTCTATTACTGGACAGTTAAGTTGTTTCCTTTGATTTTCTTCCTTTTAGAAAATGTAACAGGCTGGACAGCTTTTTATAAAAAAATAAATATTGTTAAGTATGAATATTTTTTAATAACTACTTTAAATTAGTCAGCAGCCTTTTAGGGAAGGCCTAATGTGTGCAAAATACTTTGCAAGGTAGTGTGGGTGGGATTTGATGGTATAATATCATGTACTTCCCCTAGAGCTTTATTTAAAGAGGTGTGGTAGGTAGACATTTCTATCTGGGTGTCCCTCAGAGATTTACCCGTCTCCCTTGCTCACAGGTTTCCTGTCTTAGTGATGTCAGGAGGACTATGCCTCTTGGCTTTGAGCACTGTGGGCTCAGGATGTGATGTTGGGAACTGCTGCAGCCATTCTGTGAAGAAGAGCAAGGGACCAGTCTTCAGACAGAAGCCAACACCGGAACCTGGATTTCTGGTGACGCCACCGAGCTCCTTATTCAACTCATCCTGGTGCTGTCCTTCCACTGGATGTCTTATTGCATAAGAGAATACACATATTTTCTTCATTGTTTATTTTAATTGAGTTAAATCGTTTTGTTAATTGCAACTACAAGCATCAGCCATTGAAGTAAAACCAAGGCATATAATAATGGCTACCATTTATGAAGTATTTTATAGATTTTATCTTTCATTGATCAATAACTTTCCTCATTGAACAGATGAAGAGACCAAGTATTGGAAAAGCTATGCGATTCACCCCAAATCACAAGCTGGGATTTGGACAGGCTCTGTGTGAGCCTGGCCCCTGCCGACGAGCAGATTGGAAGAGTGGAAAATGTTAAGCACACTGTCTGGGAGGCTGAATAGGAAGCTGGTAACCTCCCCATCTCCTGCCCCCTTTGTTGTGACATGCCCGTTTAGAACTTCCTGCTTTGTAAAGTCCTTTTGCTTCTGTTAATTTGTTTGAGCCTCTCCCAAAGACCTTGTGGAAACGGAGACAGGCCTAGAGACACAAAGCTCCCTGTCCCAAGGCAAATTGCTAACTGGCACTGGGGGCTCAACTGGAGCCCAAGTTCCTTGGCCAGTGCTCCAGGGTCCTCTCCACCAAAAACCGCTGCCCAAGCCCTCAGGAACACCCAGCAACCACACCCCTGGGGAAGCACAGGGAGAGAGCCCCATCTCCTTTCCTGGTTTTCTCTCTTTAGTCCTCTTCATTTGAGGTCCTTATTTCCTCAAGCGCAGCACCTACCCTGCGGCGATGTTAACAGATATAATACATCAGAGAAGGAATTACAAATATTTATGAGTATAATAACTTGCCACCCCAAAAAGGGGACATGGATCAGATCATTATAGAAAATCAACCCAGCATGAGGTGTTGCTTTTTATTCCTCCTTCAGATTTTAATTCAGATATTGTACGTGACTTTCTGGGGATGAGAAACCCCTGCTTAGGGAAACAGAATTTTGCATGGCAGGGATGCTTGTTTGCAAATAGGGGATTTATTTTTTGATTCACAGATTCCATCAGAACTTTGTAACCCAGAAATCCCTTGGAGGCTTTACAACTGGGACTCAGGGATTCCAGGATAATAGCATTTGGTAGGTGTGTGAGATGGAGGCATGCACAGTGCTTCTTTTTCGTGTACTCTGGGTCTTTCACAATATGCACTTGAGAAAATATTTTTGTTAATTTATTTTTAAGGTTCGATGAGAAATAATCATGAGAGGGCTCATTCTTAAAGACTCAACCCACTGCCGTCTGCTCTAAAAAACTCCCCCGCCCACCCCTCCCCTTCAGGCTCATCTGGGACTCCTCTACCAGACTCCTGTAATTGCTAAATGATCCCACTCAGCATCTGTCACTCTGCACCAGGTGTCCATCTCCCTCTCTGGACTCTGAGGTCCTTTAGGCAGCAACCAGATTATCCTCCTGCCTGTTTCCCCAGGCTCCAGCACGGCGCTTGCCATGGGGATAGGCGCTCAGTACATATTTATTCAATAATCCCTCAATGGCACACAGGAAGATGACTCGGTGTCGGCTCACAGCTCAGGAAACTGTAGCCAGGTCATCTCAGATCCTGGGTGGTGAGCCTAATGGAGACAGTCCCAGGGGAGCCCCCCCCCCCCCCCCCCAGTACCAAGGCAGTTCCTTCCTGTGTCCTGAAAACAGTCCCTGCACTGGGGCTTCTCTGTCCCAAGGCTTCCCTCCTCCTAGGTGTCCGGAGGCTGGAGTGAGGGAGCAACAGAGGGTGGTAGAGGTGACAGGAAGGACCCTGGAGTCTGTCCTAGAGCCAATCACAAGTTGCAGTCACTCTGATTCATGTGCTGTGGACTGTCTGAGGCTGCAGGCCTGTGGCCCTCCTCCAGTCCCAGGTTCCATGTGAGTTGGACACTAAAATAACAGGTGTGGGAAAACATGTGTTTTCCACAGGGTGAATTCCAGGGAGGAAAGGGGCTGAGGAAACAGACATCTCACTGCCTTCTAGGGAGGGCTCCTGCTTCTCAGCGGGGGTGCAAGCTCGGCCCTGCGTTTCCCCTCCTTGCCCTTATCTTCACCTCTAAATAAGTGTGCAGAAAATGTTAAGGATGGGCTGCTTGAAAAGGTGCCAAGTTATTAGCACCTAGAACCCCCGTCTCTAGCTAGCCTTGCTGAGGGAAGGTGGAGGACTTGCTGGACAGTATAGGCTGCTGCCGGGAGCTGGGAGGTTTCCATGGAAAGGAGATGGACCTGGGGCTGTGGGGAGAAAGCTCACTGATCGGCTGGACCAGAACCCAGTGATTAGACAATTGTATACGAGATTGACTCAGTCAATCGGGAAGTGTTGAGGTGCCGCCAGAGTGGAGATGCAGGGGAGGCTTGAGTAAGGTGGCTGGACTTGGTATGAGCCAAGAACCTGCAGAATCCTGGGGCAGACGTGTGCTCACTGCCCAAGGGAGACCCACCCAGCCAAGGGAAGCCATCTTGCCCAAGCACTCACCATGTTCCAAACCACTCATGGAAAACCTCACAGTCAGCCACCTAGGGCATACCTGCCTGCTACCCCTCCATAGCTGAGGCCATTCATTCAGCTCTGTGTCCCCAAAAGAGAAGAGGGGCCATTCTTTGAGAAGCCGTCAAACCCTCTGAGAGTACCTCCTGGGGGAGTATGGCTCCTGGAACCCAATAAAATGACTTTGGGTTCTATTTCCTGTCTCTTCTCTTCACCTCCCATCAAATAAGCAAGAAAACATAGTGAGCCCAGCCTCCTGTGGATGGCATTTGCTCTGTTTCTGCCTTCCCCTCTTCTGCCGTCTGTGCTTGCATTTCAGAAGCTGTTGGAGGATGCACTTGCATCCCTAAAAGGGCCTTTCCCTCTTTTGATGTGGTTTAGGGCCCTGGTCAATAGTGAGCACACTCCTGAATCCTGTGTCACCCAGAAAAATACAAAAATGGAGCCTCTCTCAAAGAAACACGGGTACCGCCGGGCTGGGTGCTGGCCTGCTCGGTGCTGCCCTGCTCTCAGGGACATGGTGCAGTGCTACACGGCGGCCCAGCCTGAGGCATCCACCCACGGCTAATGGGAGAAGTGTGCCCAGGAGTAGCACACCTGTACCCACAGCCACTGAATCAGGAGGTTGGCTTTTATCACTGTATCGTTTGCCTCATTATTCCCACCATGCCTTCTTTCTCTCTTTCACGAGGAGAGTGCGTTAATTTTTAGTTGAGGACCCGCAGCCGACACTCCTCTCCTGTCTTTCCTCTATCCGGTTTCCCAAATGGAGGTGAACTCTGCAAGGCGCCTCGATGCCCAGAGCCTGTCGCTATGCTCCCGTGGGCAGTTGTCCTGGCAACCTCTTCTTCTGGAGCTTAGGAGCGCCTGGCTTGGACCTGGCAGGACTCCTGAAGGAAACCCAAGCACAAGAGCTGTGTGCCTGGCAGGGCCCAGGAACATGCCGTGTGCGTCTTGGCTCAGGTCCGAGCCTGGACATAATCATGCTCTGAGAGGACGCTTCTGATGCAAATGCATCTCATGGCTGGAACAAGACCCTTTAATTAGGAGGCAGGAAGACAGGGTTTCGGAACTGCTGGGCATGCATTTACAATAAAATAGAAAAGCATAAAGCAGCAGTGAAGTGTTTGCAGGCAGAGAGGCCTTTTCTCTGAGCAGAGATGGCTGAGTTGCCACTTCTGCAAAACATCTGCAGAGAGTGCTGTGCCCGGGGCATTTTTCAAAAGAGCAAAGTGATTATTATTTGAAACAGAGACAGACAGAACTTCCTCTAAGGATTTGCACCTTTTCTTATTATTCCAGTGATCAGCAATCGTGCTAAGGCACCTTACTCAGAACTCTCTATGCGCCATCTCTTTATTCCCCGTGCAAACCTGTCATGGTACTTGCGGTGGATGCCGTTGTAGGGCCTTCCCAGCCTCTCTTTCCGCCTGCCAGCTGGACCCTGATTTGTTCTGCGGCCAGCACATCCCAGCCCCCGAGGGACTTAAGAAGCAGGTCCCACTCACTCAAATGGGAGGAGACTTGTGCCATGGTCCAGTCAGTTTGAGGAGAAGGATGCATGTGTCCTGGTCGGGGCAGGGAATGATTTGCTCTCTTACCTTCTAACACCAGGTGGAGGTAGAGTGACACACCAACCCAAGTGCCACCAGCAGCCACCACCAGTTACTCAGATCTCAGGGCAACTGGCTTTAACATGTTGTCTGCGCAAAGGATGACAGAGCATGGCAATGCAGAGCGCAAATGAGAGACAGGGAGGCCTGGGTCGTGGACACCACGACGGAGCTGCTGCAGCCATCCACCCTTTCCCTGGGCTTTCCATGGGACGAGATGGAATGTTTCCTTAATTCTTAATTCATGGTGAGCTGGAATTGCTCTGGCTCATGCCTGGAGAAGTCCTAATTGATCTAGGGCTATTATTATCCTCATTTTACTGGTGAAGAAATTGAAGCCTAAGGGATTAATTAAATTGTCCAAGATTATATAGCTAGTAAACAATGGAAAATTCAAGGATAATTTGACTCCAGAGTCCAAACTCTTAATTACTGTTACATATCGGTTCTTTCCATCATATGCGAATACTTTACAGTTGGTCTTCATTGAAGGGAAGAAAATACACTAAATGAATATTGTCCCCACAAAACTCAGAACATAGATCATTTTGATGGTGGATTGCTTTAAATAACTCTTTTAAAGTTCAAATCTTCCACTTTTCTCTTTCTCCAGTTTCCTTCCCAGCGTTTAGTGCAAGGCGGGGTAGAGCACACACTCACATGTGCCTGTGAAATGGCCCAGCTGAGGTCACCCAGCAGGGAGTGGCATTCTGAGGTGGTCTCTCAGGTCATTTTCTTGCATCAGGGTAAGCCCCTGGAATCTCAGCGTGTGGAGACATTCATGCCAAGGCCTGTTTACTCAGCAGCATGAGAAGCATGAGCTGACATCAGTAGCACAGTTTTCATAGTCAATGGCTAGTCTTTAGATGACAACCTGAGACTCAGGGACCCATGATAATCTCTGAGGGATGGGCCACACAGAGGCACCCTTCAACTGCTTCCCTGATCTGCCAGGTACCACCAGTCAGCTTCCGCAGCAACCGGGCATCCTCATATTTGCCCTTTGTTTGACAATTTGGTTTGCTGGTTCCCTGCCTGGCTCTGCTGAACTTGACCCTGCCCTCTGCTCTCCCCACAGCACTTGGAATTCATCTCATCACTTACCTCCCAAGCCCGTCCTCACCCCTTCACCCTGGGCCATGCCCCTGTACCCCCATGCGTCTCTAGACCACATATCCCCTGCGCCCAAGGCACGTCAGATCAGCTTTGGCAGCACGTACCCAGGACCATCACCTGGGAGATGATACAGCACAGGTGTTGAGAGCAGGTGTGCTGGAGACAGACCATGTGGCTCCACCATTTAGGACATGAGTTCCTTTGGACAGGTCACCTCATCTCCCTGTCCTCTGCTGTCCTTATCTAACACGGGAGTAGTAGGCCCCATCCCAAATGCAGGTACCACGCATTGCACCAGGGTCACAATATATGGCTGTGCATTGCACAACTCTAGAGGGTTCTACCGATGTGTTGCACAGCCTGCACATCTGTACACGGTGGCCCTGCCTGGCATGTAGCAAGCAGTTCATAAATGTCATGTTTTATGCATCATCATTGCTATTGTTATAGCTGCTAATAGTAACTGGGCCGGGCATCTCCTGGGGTGGGAGTGGGGGGCAGGTTGGCTGGGGGCCGCCAGCAGAGATCCGTGCCCTCCAGCCTCACCCCCAGTTCCCTGGTCTTACCCGCGGGGCTGACGGTTGCAGCAGAAAGTGTTGGCTTCTAACCGCCTAAGGTGACTTATTAGGTGAAAGTCCCAGAAGATTCCCTGAACTTTTACAACCTGCGCTTTCAAAGGATGATGCAAAGAACAACCACCCAGTTTATAATTGAGCCATATGGTCCACCTGACACTTCTTTGGTATAATTTATGGAGATGGTTGGCCTCTGTTTGTTTTCTTAAAGGCTCAGCTCCATTTTTAAAGAAGCCTTGCTCCCAGAGGATCCACTAATCAGGGAAATCAGTAAAACCCTCAAACGGAAATGCCCCTAATAATTCACTTGAGTATGACTCTGCCTAACACCGGGAAACTTATTTTCTTTATTTCCTCGAACTGTGTCTAGCGTGAGACAATTTTCCTGTGGGCATTCCGACAGCCGACCCTGCAGGCTCAGTGGCAGGCTTTATTTACATTCACAGCAAGTTTAAAACTTGGAGTAGTTTGATGAGCTCAGTACGAGGCGTCTTGTTAACATGGAGTATAACAATTTAGCAATGCCTGCACTACCACAGGAGACGAAAGATTTACTTCACCAATGTGGTGACAGGTCAGAAAATACCACTCGCCTCCAAGGCAATTACAGCTTCTGACCACCCCTCGCCACCAGCCCTGGGAAATGGGGGAGCCCCTCTGTCAATCATTTCTCAGCGGGAATCGGCGGAGCCCGTGTTGTGTCCTGCACTGTCCTGGGAGAGCTGAGACCCAGTCCCCGGGTTTATGGTACTGACATACTAGCAGAACTAAGTGGGATTAAAATACCATCCCATCGATCTTCAAACAGGGGTGACACAGGCACCAAGGAGATACTGGGGAAAGGAGATGAGTGTGAGCTGAAGACGAGGCTCAGGGGTTCCACGGAGAAGACAAAATGAAATAGTTGCACGCACGTAGGCAGTTGAAAAGGTCTGCTCATGCTAGCACCGTTCTAGGCGCTTGACATCTGCTCCTACATTGAGACTTGATCACAACTAGATGAGAGATATCTGAGGCTCAGAGAGGGGCACGAGTCACAGAGGCTCAGCCTGACCCCACCCCTCGCCAAAGTTGGAACTGGCCTAACTGTGGCCTGTTAGATGCACAATCCCCCCTTGTTCTGCCACCTCCCCTGTGGGTCAGACATTGAGTAGTCCCTGAGTTGGGTCTTAAAGAAGGTGGACATGGGAGGGGCAAAGGGAGCATGTGCAGGAGGCTGTTAGTCCAAAGAAGGCAAGGCAGGCAGCCATGGCCAGTTTAAAAATACGCGCCCAGTGCCTCAGGGAGGCAGGCGCCCTTCGTCCTCCCCCCACCCTCCACTGCAGACACCGGGCTGGGGTAGAGGCTGCACCCACAGCACAGACTCCAGGATTGGATCCCAACAAGTGGGCCGTGACCATGCTGAAAGGCTCCGGCTCTGGCTTAGGACTTCTGCTCGGAAGGGAACAGCAGCTGGGCCCCCAGAAGGCAAGCTGCTTGCGGGGGAGCCTCCATATCCAGGAAATAGCCACCCCGGGCAGTCGCCTCAGACACTTGAGCCTTTTAATCTCTTTTCACTCTTTGAAAACCAGTGGCATAAATCAAGGATCTGATCAAAGAAACCACGGAAGGCTCTTATATTGGCACGTGTGGAAGGAGAAAAGCCACCCTACTGAAAGGGTAACAGCAGCCACATAAACAAATAAACGTTTTCTTAATTTGCCTACTAATTAAAATAGCAAATACAATCAAATCCAATTAACGAGGATTGGTCTGTGGGGCTTTAAATCAGGGGAGCCAGGCTGATTGCTCTGGAGTCTTTAATTAGGTCTGCCTGTCCTGATTTCTTCCAAGCAAGCCCTCTTGGCACACACCTTTCCCAATTACGGGATTCAGGATTGGCTGGGAAATCGCAGGTACTCAGAACTGAACTTCTGTAAGGCCTATATAAAGGGTTTCCCCTGATTTTATGTCTGCTTCCATCTATTTAGTCCAGGGGAGTCCTGCGGGCGTGTGGGGTGGCGCGGGGACTCTGCAGCAGCGAGCACATCAGGGGAGGGCCCTCCCTGGCTCTGCACCCATTTCTCTGCTCTCTCCTCCATCTGTTCTATGCATCCGTCTCTCCCCAGGCAGGACCCACAGCTCTCGGCCACTCCATCAGCTCCTCGGCATAGGCTGGGAAGTGATCTAAGTCTCTGATCTAATGGAGATGATAGAAACTTAATTCAACTTACTCTCATGCTTGGCTCTGTCTCTCTCCTGTCTGCTTTTCGCCGGGGATGGGCATGGATGAGAGCCTGGGCCCTGCTTTGGGGGCCCCGCATTTGTATCCTCTAGGCTGGCAGACATTTACATGGGTAGTTACTCAAATGCCCCCGGGGGCCAGGGCAGGACAAAACCTAGAAATGGGCCAGTGTGAAAAAAAGTGGGAGGGGTGCTGTGCAATTTGAAAGTATTATGTACCCCAGAACAGCCAGGTTTTAATCCTGATTCAATACTGTAGACTGGAAAGTTTTGATTAGATTACCTTCACAGAGTTGCAACATGCCCAATTGTGGGTGTGACCTTTCCATTAGATGGAGATGCGACTCCACTCATTCCAGGTGGGTCTTGATTAGTTAACTTGAATCTTTAAAGGGGAAACATTTTGGAGAGACAGCGACAGAAAGAGAGAGCCGACAGAACCTTCCGAGCAGAGCTGACACCGATGCTGACGCTTGGGGAACAGAGACATGGGTGTTTGGAGATGCTTGGAGCCCAGCAGACATCGCCATGAAATGTTAGCAAGCCAGAACCTGGAGAGAGCTAAGGGAAGCCAAGAGATGAAAGCCAGCCCTGGAGAAGCAAAGTGACGAGCCCCCACAGGAACAGAGGCTGAAAGCAACGGAGCCCAGGAGCAAGGGACCAGCAGGTGCCAGCCATGTGACTACCCAGCTGACAAAGGCGTTCCTGATCCATCAGCCTTTCTTCGGTGAAGGTATCTTTCCCTGGATGCCTTAGTTTGGACGTTTTTATGGGCTTAGAACTGTAAACTTGTATCTTATTAAATTCCCTTTATAAAAGCCATTTCATTTCTGGTATATCACATTTTGGCAGCTTACTAACTAAAACAGGGGAACTGAGGCAAACTGGAGAATATATCCTCCTTCTTAAGGGACTGGCCACTGCTAGGCCTAAATTCTCTCACTCAGGTGGTCCCATGACAGCTCTTGGGGAGATGACCCACAGGTGGGGTCTTGTCAACTTGCAGATTATGGAGTGTGGAATAGGTGGAGTCAAAGGGCACCCCAGGTGCAAGAAAAAGCATAAGCAAAATCCTGGGACCCAGGGATAACCTGAGCCTTCCCTTCTCAGGGGTCCTGGCATCGTAGGCCCCTTGGTTCCGGGGAGCAACACAAGGAGAGCCACTAAGAGACCCACCTGCTGAAAGGCCTAGGGTTTTTCCTGTATTGTGAAAGGGTGCTTGGCTTTCAATTAAACTTCTGAAATCTTATGTCTACCCAACTCCTTACTAGGCTTTGAGAATAGCTATTTAATTTCTCAAATGGAAAACGGAGATAATGAATAAAAACACACCTCATGAGATCACTGTGAGACTCTGTGAGATGATGGACAGGGAAGTCCGGGGCCTGCCATCTGCTGACACATGCCCTACAAGGGGTAGCCCTTATTGACGCCAAAAATTCCCCACTGGTCCAAAGCACATCCTTGGACCGCCCTGTACTTCCAAATCTAGTCCCCTGGCCCTACTGCCACCCAAGGACTGGGATTGGGTGGGGGTAAAAGGGAAGGAGTCCCCAGAAAGTGGGGCCAGGGCCTGTTCTTCCCACTTGGACGTGCTTTCAATGTTCCCTAACTGGCAGAAGCCCATATCCCCGAGGTCCAAGGACCACTGGCAGGAAAAGCCGATTGTGTAATTGCTGTGATTTGGAGATTAGTGCATGGTGCTTTGTGACATGAGGCCATTATGATGTCTGGACTTCTTACCAGTGACACACTTCAGTTTGTGCTCATAGAAATGGCCTCTGAGTGGCTGGTACAGATGCAATTGAAAGCTGTAAAAGCCTCCCTGTCAATCTCCGAGTCATCCACTCCTGGCATCATTATGCCCCTTTGCTACAACTTTATAACCCATTTGTGCTCTTCCAAAACACTGGCCTCAGCGGCCACCTCCTCTAGGCACTCTCGGCTCTCCTCTGCTCTCAGCACCTCTCAGCAGTAATTCGTCATATAATTCAAAATGACACTGCGCTCCACTGAACTGCCATCTCTTCTAAGGAGCCTTTTGTGAGGCCCCTTCCTGGGTAGAAAGGATTCCTTCCCTTTGGGCCTCCTATTAGGACGCTGGGGCTGCCCTGGCGAGTGGAAAGAGCTGTGGACTTCGCAGTGACAAAGCCCTGCACCCAATATTTCACTGTGTTAAACCAGCCAATCTTTCTAAGCCTCAGTTTCCTTATGGAAATAATAGTCCCTCATTTTTAGGGTTATTATAAAGGCCAAGAAACATAAAATGCATGGCACCTGTCACATGGAGGGGTTCAATGATGATTTATTGCACTTGTCTTTCTGTCCTGCTACTCCATGAATGGCACATTATTTGAGTCATCAAATGAGACCAAATAAACTTTTTCTCCCTGGAGTCCTTGCATTTCTTTTTCAGTGGTGGGGAGGGAGGTGCATGGTCCAGGAATCGAACCCGGGTCTCCCTCATGGAAGGTGAGCATTCTACCACCAAGCCACGCGTGCACCACCTGCATTTCTTTTTAAAATGTTTTCTTTATGTTCCAAAATAAATGAACACATATGCCAATAACACAAAATAGAAATTGCCCTGGATTAGCCCGGAAGCCTGTGGAGACAAGCTTAAAATAATCCAGTTGCTGAAAATGTCAACCTTAATAAGGTTTGCTCTCAATTTCCAACTCGAATGCGAAGTTCCACCTCTATTTCCCCCATGTACCTGTTGCCAGATTCTTAAACCAAGGCAAACCAGATAGCGCTCCTCTGAAAACCCCCAATTTCTTTCTTGACTCCAATTACTTACCATTTCATTATGGTTTACAGAGTTCACTTCACTACTGATCGAACCAGACTGGCTTCGCCCGCCCCCTGACGTGCCAACGAGGTGACAGGAGGAGATACTCAGAAGGTGTCCAGTCTCTGTATTTGTCATTATTTTGAAAGACAGCTTAGGGTTTACTCGCGTGCTCCTAAAACAGCCCACAAGTTCACAGTTCAAACTCTGCAGTAAGAGCTGTGGGTGGAGGGTGGCAATTGTGGTTGTCAAAGCTGTTTGCTCATTTCCCTGAGGGAAAACTACTTGAAAGAAAAATCAAGAGAAAACCAGTCACACTCCTTCCGTGCACAAGTCTGGGGCTCGGCCGACGAGGGCCCACGCCAACCCGCAACGCCCCGAGCCGGCTGTGGGTGAGAAGGTCTCACTGCAGGGAACACGGGACAGAAGAGAAGAAATCATTTATTTGCGTGTAACTGGGATACCGATTTGTAAAGTAGTGCCCACCTAGTGATCTGAAACCAATTACTTGTTAGGAAAACTAGTACAGAGCAAACAGCTACCTGGGCGAGATGTTAGATTCACATGCAAATGAACCTCTGGGCTCTCTCATTAAAAATAGATGTCTGCCTCTTTTCCCAGCATTGGGGAGAGATGTCCACATACCGGTGGGGAGAAAGGGAAAGTGCTGTGCGTTCCAGTGAAATGCATAAAGCAGAAACAGACTTAATTGGATTACCTCTAATTAAGTGATTCTAATGAGAAGTGAAGAACACTAACGCCACACACGAGGAGAAGCAACTGGAATAATCTTCATAATTAGAGATGCTACTGAAGATAAGACTTCATTCCCTGAGAGGTTTGTTAGCAAAGGTTTGTGCTGGGGTGGAAATCTTGGTCCACACTCACCAGCTGTGCCACTTAAGTAAGTTACTTGACCCCTTGTATCTCTCTTTTCTCCTAAGCAGGAGAAAATTATTGAAATAGCATTTACAATGGGGTTGCCATGAGGCTTAGGAGTTATTCCATACAAAACCTTTTCAATAGTGCCTAAACCAGTAAATAGTCAATACATCATGCCACATGTGCTGTAACTATTATTGTTATTAATTCACATGCCTGTCCTATTCAGACAGTGGGGAAGGTCTCCCAGAGGGAGCTGAAGACTGAGACGAGCGCTGGAGGACCAGGAGAGGTTCTGTGTAGGGTCTGTGCAGGGCCTTTCTGCAAAGAGGGAACATCCCCTGCAGAAGCACAAAGGCACGGAGAGGTACACACATACCACAAATGAGGCCAGACAAGAGGGTGAACACTGTGAAGGCCTGGGAGAGGGGGCTGGGGAGATGGGTGGGGCCAGTGAGGTCGGGGAGGGCCCCTGGGCCAGCCTGAGGTTCACCAAAGGCTTCAGAATGGCCAGGCAGATCTCTACTTCTTAAAAATATCTCTGGCTGCAGCACTGAGTCTAGATGCACGGGACAAGGCAGGAGACAGGGAGAAAGACACTGGACGATAATGGCCCAGTAACAGTAACAGCAAGAAGGCCCAAATTACAAGAAGAAAGAAGAGAAGGAGCAGGTGGAAGAGGAAGAGGGAGAGAGAGAGGAAGGGTGGAGAAGAGGGAGAAAATCAGTGGTTTTGAAATGTGTGTTCTAATTAATTGACACTCCTACCTTGCGAAGTTAGAGCCTACTTACCCTCTCTCTGAACCTGAGCTAGACAGGCTGACTTGCTTTTAATAGATGGAATATGGAGGAGGTGATGCTTTATGCCTTCTAAGCCTAAGTCAAGAGAGGATGCAGTCCCCGCCTGGCTCTCTCTTGGATCACTTACTCTGGGGGAAGCCACCGTGTCATGAGGACATTCAAGCAGCCGCATAGATGGGCCATGTGGCAAGAGCCTGGGGCCTCCCACCAATAGCCAGACTCGAGGGCTGCCCGCCCCAGGCAAGCCTTCAGATGACGCCCTGTGAGAGATGGGGTCAGAACTACACAGGTAATGCTTCAATTCCTGGCCCACAGAAAGTGTGAGCTATAATAAATGCCTATTATTCCTTTAAACTACTAAGTTTTGGGGTGATTTGTTTCACAGCAATAGATAACTAATTGTTACGGGTTGACATGTGTTCCCCAAAACAATATATTCAATTCCTAACCCCTGATCCCATGAATGTGCTCTTATTTGGAAATTGGGTCTTTGAAAATATGATTAGTGAAGATGAAGCCAAACTTGAGTAGGGTGGGTTCTTGTCTAATATGACTTGTATTGTAAGAAGAGGAAATCTGGACACACAGACAGACACAGAGAGAATGCCATGTGAGGATGGAGGCAAAGATTCAAGTGCTGCAGCTAAAAATCAAGGAAAACGAATGATTGCTGGCAGACATCAGAAACTAGAAGAGACAAAGAAGGATTCTCCCTACAGGTGTCAGAATCAGCATGGCCCTGCCGACACTTTGATCGTGAATTTCTAGCTTTCAGAAATGGAAGACAATAAATTTCGGTTGTTCTAAACAACCCAGTTTGTGGTACTTTGTTATGGCAGCCTAGAAAACTAATGCACTAATCTAAAACATTAACCCCCAAAACATAAACTGCCACTATAAAATATTCACTTCCAAGGTCAAATAGATAGGACTTGCCACAAGTTAATTGAAGAAGATAAGGAGGCAGAGTCTCAGGCAAATCCCAGGTCTGTGGCCTGGACAACTGAGTGAGAAAATAAAGGCAATATTTCCCAGAAAAGAGAGAATGCAGCCCAGGAGCAGAGCTGGGGGTGGTAATGATGAATTCAACTTCGGACATGGCCCATTGGGCATGCGGGCATGACTTCTGAATGAGCAGACTGAAGAGACAGTTGGGTATGTGTACCAGGCTGGTCGCCATGGCCTTATACCCATTCCAGCCTCCCCAGATAGTGGGCTGTCTGAGAAGAGTGAGCAGGGATAAGGACATGAAAACCAAAGAAGCAATGAGCTAGCCCTTCACACCCCCTAGGCTGGTGAAGATAAAGAACACAGACAATGATAAGTGTGGGCAAGGATGTGGAGAAGTAGGAACATGTGAACACTAGTGCTGGGAATGTATAATGGGGCTGCCACTTTGGAAGGCAATCAGGTGGTTACTCAAAAGGCTAAACAAAGAGTTAGCCCATGGCCAGCAATTCCACTCCTAGGGATATACCCAAGAGAATTGTCCACCCAAAAACTTTTACACAAATATCCATAGCAGCATTATCACAATAGCCAAAAAAGGAGAAATGACTTAGGGGTCCAGTCACTGGTGAATGGCTAAATGAAACGTGTTCTTTCCATACAGTGGAATATTATTCAGCTGTAAAAAGGAATGACACATGCTACAACTGGTTGAAACTTGAGAACATTAAACTAAGTGAAACGTCACGTATGATTGATTCCTTCTCTATGAAATTTCCAGGACAGACAAATCCAGACAGGCAGAAAGTCGATTAGTGGTTGCCAGTGGCTGGGGACTGAGCGATGATGATTGGGTATGGGTTTCTTTTGGGGGTGATCAAAATGTTCTGGAGCTAGATGGCAATGGTTGCACAACCTTATATGTATACTAAAAATTATTGAATTATATACTTTAAAATGGTGAATTTCATGGTGTGTCACCAGCATGGCAGGATGTGGGAAGCAGCTGTGAAATGTGACAGGTGGGAGGCTGAGGGGAGAAAGCAGAGCACACATGTAAGGCGGCTGAAGACACATCACCTCCAAAGGGGAGAGCAGGTCAGAACCCCAAGTCCAGGTCTCCCTTGGGAGGGACACAGGGAGGCCATGACAGAGGGGGTGAACTGGGTCCCCCAAAACAATAGGCTTCAGTCCTAACCCCCAGTACCTGAGATGTGATCAAGTTAAGATAATCCCATGCTGACTTAGGGTAGACTGCAGCCCAGGCCGACAAGTGCCCTTATAAGAGAAATGACCAGGGAGGAGAAGGCCATGTAGACACAGAGGCAGAGCCTGGGGGGATGCATCTCCTCTGCAAGCCGAGGAAGGCCGAGGATGCCAGCAGCTAGAGGACGCAGTGGGGAGACACCCTGGCAGGTTTCTGAGGGAACCTGGCCCTGCTGACACCCAGACCTTGCATTTCTGGTCTCCAGAACTGGGAGATGAGAAAATTCTGTCATCTTCGGCCACCCGATTTATAGTGCCTTGTGATACCAGACCTAGGAAACCAAGACAGGACTCGAGCGGGACGTCGGGCAGCGGGCAGGCCTGGTCAGAGGCGCCTGGGGCTTCAGTGCTGGCAGGACTGGGTCTGCGTGTCCGTGTGAATTGGGAGGGGTGTGGGTGACTGAACCCCAGGCCAGAGAATAGAGGGCCAAGTGCCCAAAGCAGGGTGCAGACATTAGGTCTCCACAGTGCGGGGAGGGAGTGGTGGGGCTAGAAGAGACTTAGTCACTGAGGGACAATTTGGTAGGGCACATTGGGGGGTGGGGGAGGGACTCTCATGGCTGTCTGCCTTTTTAGCTGTGACCTGAATCCCCTGAAGGCTCAGACAGGTCTGCTGGGCTCCCCAGGTCCCACTCCTCTGGCCTGCCTGCCTTGCCTCATCTATGCCTTGCTGGGAACAAGGCCCCCCAGGATTTTGTGACATCTTTGTAAGATCAGTTTCCAGGACTTCCTGGGGCACCCGCCCCCTTGCCCTGGTGGAGACACCCAGTGTCGGGGCTGTTTTCCACCCTCCCCTATCTTGGAGCGCCCCAGAGCCAGCTCACAGATGCAGATGCCGCTCAGTGCCCTGTGCAGGTCTGCCAGGGGCACGGCCTGGCCTCCTCTCTGCGGCCTCACCTGGCACCGCCTTCCTGTCCTGGGATGCAGCTGGGCCAGGCTGCTTCCTACTACTCACTTCCTGTTTTAGTTTCCTAGGCTGCCTAAAGCAAATCCCATGAAATGGGTCATGTCAAATAATAGGAACACATTTGCTTATAGTTTTGAGGCTAGAAAAAGATCCAAATCAAGGCATCAAAAGGCGACGCCTTCTTCCCGAAGGCTGGCTGCTGGGGACCCCTCAGCCTCTTGCCTCTGTGGCTTTCCCTCTCGGTGTCTGCATTTCACTCCCTGTGTAAAGGAATCCAGGTATGGGGTTCAGACCCAGGCTGACGGAGCTGGGCCACACCTTAACCGAAGCAACCTCACCAAAAGGTCCTGCTTGCAATGGGGTTACGCTCACAGTGACGGATGGGATTTAAGAGCATGTTTTTCTGGGCTGCACACAGCTTCACACCGCCACACGCTCCGAGCATCCTGAGGCCGGAGGCCCTTCTCCGGTGCTCACGGCCCCTCCTGCCCACACCTCCCACTCATCCTTCAGGTTTGACCTTCCTCAGAGAAGCCTCTCCTTGGACCCTGGCTAGACCAGGCCCCCCAGTTACATGCGCCCAGTATCCTGGGCTCCCGCTCTCTCTCACTCAGCAACACTGCAATTCGAATGACTAGTTGATTAACCATATGCACAATTTTGACTTTCCCACCTAACTGTAAATTCTGTGAGGGCAGGGACTGTCTCTGCCTTGCTCACTGATACAGCCTAGAGCCCTAAAACAGGGCCAAGCACATAATAGGATCAATAAATATTTGTCAAATCAACAAATCAACAAATGACTGATGTAACCATGACTCGCAAAATGTTGAATCAGGATTTGAATCCCCTCTTCTGCCTCAGCTTTAGGAGAGCCTGGTTAAAAAATGATTTCTAAGGGAGAATTTGTACTTGGATCTACACTACAGCCGCCCTTAGGGAGGCTTCTGGCTGGGAGAGGATGGAAATGGATGCTAACCTGCCAGCAAATGCTGTTTTTTTGAGAATACTAGATAGCTTAGTATAAAACTGGAGCGAGGATTGTGCAATGTTAAACATTGTTTAATAATTTGGCAGTGTTTGATGAGGGGTTTCTGACAACAGCAAACATGCAGCACTCCAGCTGGCTGGGAAATGAGCAGGGGTGGTTTTGAAAAACTCACCAGTTCTCTTGGGGAAAGCCAACTAATCTGATTTTAACGCCTTGGAATTGCACGTGTTCACTTAGTAATGTACTTCCTGGAATTAACTAGGTGGACTCTCCCAAAGGAGGTGCAGAACCCTCAATAAACAGCATGCATTTATTTATCAGAATGCAGAGTGCATTTCAGGGGGGACCACAAAGGACGTATAACAACCAGGATGGTTCACCAAAATCCTGTGCTGGGTGCCGGCACCGTGCCCATCCGTGACACCCGTCTCCTTCCTCGGCATCGCGCGACAACCCCTGAATTGGCAATCCTTACACTTACGTCGTGGTTGCATGACTTTGCTGGGACCCACATCTAATATTAAGTGGAGCTAGCCTGGGCGCCTGACGGCCCCTGGACCTGAAGCCCACGCTGGTTTTCTGGTCCCCTTCTGCCTGGCTCCTGGGTTGACAGTGCCATCAGTGATCCAGAATCAAGGGGTCCTTAGCTCTCCATAAATGCCACGGCCCAACTCCAACGGTGACTGGTCACCCCTGGTTGCACTTTCCCAAAGACCTGAGATGGCGCTGATAGCTCAAAGTTCAGCAAATACAGGCAGGATCAACTGTAGTGGTGAAGGGGATGGCGGTGGGGGCTCTTCGTGCTGAGACTTGCTCGTCAGTCTGTATGGGTTGTACCCACAGACCCTATTAAAGGGATACCCCAACAGACCTCAAAGGGAGCCTTCACCGTACAATTCTAACTGTCAAATGTGAACATTGAAACGAAGCATGGTGTTGCTAACTGGCTTGACCTTTCTCTAATTTTTAATAAAGCTTAAACAAACAGAAATGGCTCAGCTCCCTCTGCCACATGACTGGCAGATTTAAAGGCAAGAGGCTAGCTTTCAGACTAAGGACAGCAGGACATTCACACAATAGGGTGCAGTCATTTGAAGGAGTTGATCTCAA